>ONZH01019766.1:0-252196 GCA_900303285.1 Rhinella marina | reverse complement strand
AGTGATGGGGTGCTACGCCAGATGACCTGGCCTCACAGTCACAGTCGAGATGGTTTGGGGTGAGCTGGACCACAGAGTACAGGCAAAAGGGCCAACAAGTGCTAAGCATCTCTGGGAACTCCTTCAAGACTGTTGGAATACCATTTCAGGTGACTACCTCTTGAAGCTCATCAAGAGAATGCCAAGAGTGTGCAAAGCAGCAATCAAAGCAAAAGGTGGCTACTTTGAAGAACCTAGAATATAGGACATATTTTCAGTTGTTTCACACTTTTTTGTTAAGTATATAATTCCACATGTGTTAATTCATAGTTTTGATGCCTTCAGTGTGAATCTATAATTTTCATAGTCATGAAATTACAGAAAACTTTTTGAATGAGAAGGTGTGCCCAAACTTTTGGTCTGTGTCCAGGAAGGTTTTAGAACAGTTTTCAGCTCTCCAGGACATACCGTTCCTGAGATATTTCCAAAAAATGCATTAGCCAATAGTAGCCTGGTCACATGACTCTTATCAGCCAATAGAAGCTCACAGGCAGTCTCCACACACCAGGTTTCTATGACAACCTAGCCAGTTCACTGTTGTAGGTCTGCATTAAAGAGGCAGAGCACTGGGGATTACAATGGTAAAGGGGTATTTCGGTTACCATAAATATAACTTATGTTTTAGACTAATTCATCATCAATCATTACCTCATATAATGTAAATTTCACATATTTACTGTTCAGTAGTAATAAAAGATGTTTTCTTCCACTGCTACCCACCTTCCTCCTAAATTCTAAATTAATATGGCATCGACCTGTAATTCAGGCCGCCGTCAAAAGAAGGACTTAAACGCCCCACCCCCAGATCCCACTAAGTCACGCCCCTGACGCAGTCAGGCCATGCCCCTTCCATGCCGCATTTGACCGGGATTAAAAATATAGGTAAAAATCACCTTCTTTCAGCTGCAGGGGTGGGGGGAGGGTGACTTTCTCCCTGCAGCTCATTGCTCAGACTGCACAGTGCTGCTGCTGAGAGTGAGTTGTTCAAAAGGACATCCCTGTGTCCATCCAGGCCCTGCGCATGACAGAGGACAGGGAGTCTGAAAGCCAGACTGTCCAGCCTAAAACAAGACCTCTGGCCACCCTAGGGGCAGGCTGATGTTAGGGTGGCCAGATGTCCGGCTTTAGGTTTTCTGGCTAACTAGTCTCCGTCCGACGCAGTGCCCGGACAGACACAGGGATGTCCACCCTTTCAGTAGCTCACACTCAGGCAGCTTCTTCTCCGTGTCTTCACAGAGCCAGGGGTGTGGCCTCATGTTTAGTGGTGTGTCTTCATGGGAACTGGGGGCGCTGTTTCACGTTTGGGGGAATGGCCGGTGAGGTCTGGCTTTCTGGGGTGAAGACAGTGGCCACTCTAGCTGCCGTAGAGGTCACTGTTAAAGGGGCAGGCAGCTATAGAGGTCACTGTTAAAGGGGCGGGCTGCTGTAGAGGTCACTGTTAAAGTGGCAGCCTGCTGTAAAGGTCACTGTTAAAGGGATGGGATGCTGTAGAGGTCACTGTTAAAGGGGTGGGCTGCTGTAGGGGTCACTGTTAAAGGGGCGTACTGCTGTAGAGGTCACTATTAAAGGGGCGGGCTGCTGTAGAGGTCACTGTTAAAGGGGCAGGCAGCTGTAGAGGTCACTGTTAAAGGGGCAGGCAGCTGTAGAGGTCACTGTTAAAGGGGCATGCCACTGTAGAGGTCACTGTTAATGGGGCAGGCCTGCTGTAGAGGTCACTGTTAAAGGGGTGGGCTGCTGTAGAGGTCACTGTTAAAGGGGTGGGCTGCTGTATAGGTCACTGTTAAAGGGTGGGCTGCTGTAGAGGGTCACTGTTAAAGGTGCGGGTTGCTGTAGAGGTCACTGTTAAGGGGCGGGCTGCTGTAGAGGTCACTTGTTAAAGGGGCGTGCTGCTGTAGAGGTCACTGTTAAAGGGGCGTGCTGCTGTAGAGGTCACTGTTAAAGGGGTGGGCAGCTGTAGAGGTCAATATTAAAGGGGTGGGCTGCTGTAGAGGTCACTGTTAAGGGGCGGGCAGCTGTTGAGTCACTGTTAAAGGCGCAGGCAGCTGTAGAGGTCACTGTTAAAGGGGCGGGCTGATGTAGAGGTCACTGTTAAATGGGCAGGCTGCTGTAAAGGTCACTGTTAAAGGTATGGCTGCTGTAGAGGTCACTGTTAAAGGGGTGGGCTGCTGTAGAGGTCACTGTTAAAGGGGCGGGCTGCTGTAGAGGTCACTGTTAAATAGGCGGGCTGCTGTAAAGGTCACTGTTAAAGGTATGGGCTGCTGTAGAGGTCACTGTTAAAGGGGTGGGCTGCTGTAGAGGTCACTGTTAAAGGGGCGGGCCGCTTTAGAGGTCACTGTTAAAGGAGCGGGCAGCTGTAGATTTCACTGTTAAAGGGGCGGCCTGCTGTAAAGGTCACTGTTAAAGGGGCGGGCACTGTAGAGGTCACTCTCAATATCTTTAAACGACACACACACACAAACAGTAAATGAAATAAATTAAATATACCCGGGCGAAGCCGGGTCCTTCAGCTAGTATATATATATATATATCTCACAGTATACTTTTTTTACACCGGGACCAATGGTAGGTGTATATGTAGGCACACAGTTATCACATATCACATATCAGCACATATCAGTACCTATACAGCAGATATACCTATATTTACAAGGGACAGATATAACACCTATATTTTCTAATATAATAAATTAAGAAACAATTGATGCAATATACGTTGTAATTTGTTTTTTATTACATAAAGTTCCCATTAAAAACAGCTATAAAATCTAAGAAGGGGCCATTAGTGAATAAATCAATTATTAGTTAAATAATCAAATTAATTACAATAATAATAACTTAATAGTATATATGATAGGGTAGAGAAATATCAGAAAAACTTTCCAGTTATAAAAGAAAATAAATTACAGGCATGGTAACATAAGATATAGAGCAAATTAGTTGTAAAAACAAGAAAAATTCATGCATTAAGCCAAAATTCTCATATATTTATAATTATATTTATAAGTGGATGATAGCGATATAAGTCACAAGAGCTAATCATGATTAGGGTATATTTTCATCATTGGGTACTATATACATGAATTCATGATCATATTATGGTATAATTATTTCTTGCTTGGCATAATTATATATGAATTAGAGATAATTTTTATTTTTTGTTATTTTATATGTCAAATGAATTATATCATTTTTGTATTAAATATTCCCATCATTTTTTTAAAAAAATTATTATTTTTTACTTTTTTTCCACTTTTTATTGTACAACTATAGTAATAATATTGTATATATATATATATATATATATATATATATATATATATATATATATATAGATAAAGTTATTGTTAGCACTACTTTGAGTATGCACCTCACACTTTTTTTTTACCTGTTCTCTCGTTTTTTTTATTTTTTTCACATTTATCGTTTCATATTTATATATTAAAATATTTCATCAGCTATACACTTTCTATTTTTATTATATTATGGATATATGATAATTTTAGTAATCCTCTCTTTTGTTTCTGACCTATGGGCAAGGCTCCATGTAATTCCCAATATCAATATGATGGATTATGTTATGGGTGCTCTTTTTTATTTTGTTATCATGCCTGACCGCTATATATGCTGTGTCAAGGGGAAGTAGCATAATCACGCACTTCCAACTACTGTCTGCTTCGATTTTATTTTAGATATTTATATCACTATCATCCACTTATATAAACATTTGGGGGGCATTTATTAAGACCGGCCTTATAGACGCCAGTCTTAATAAACCCCTAAGCTGGCGGTGGACCCGCTGGAGTTATGAAGAGATGTTGGCCTTACCATAACTTCGGCGGATCCACTGCCCCTTCGAAATATAAGACAACTTCCGAGCTATCTTACATTTAGACTTTTTTCTACACCTGCAACAGGTGTAGAAAATGGTAAATGAGGCAGGCCTACCGGTAGGCCTGTCTTATTTACCATTTTCTACAACACAGTCTGTGTCTAATATAGGCGTATTTCAGCTTCATTAATGACCCCCATGATAATTTTGGCTGGATGCATAAATTTTTCTTGTTTTACAACTAGTTTTCTTTATATCTTATGCTACCATGCCTATAATTTTTTTTCTCTTATGATTAGCAAGTTTTTTGGATATTTTTGTACCCTATCATATATAGTATTAAGTTATTATTAATATTGTAGTTAATCATATTACGAATGTATTAATTGATCATGGATTTACACAGTAACTGTCCCTTCTTAGATTGTTTTTTAAAGTTTTTAATGGGATTTTTGTGTGATTTATATAATAAAGCACTAATTACAACATATATTGTATCAATTATTTCGTAATTTAGTATATCAGAAGAGTACAAAGGTGCTGTACACAGTCTGGGGCACATATCCCAAATGTACTTGGGTTGATTCAACTCGAGCAACAGGGCTCCAGTTACTAAGTTTTGCCCAAAGAAGGACTGAATTGACAGTATTTAAATGGCTATTTTCTCTGTTACAGCAATATTGATTACAGTATGTATTCATTAAAAAACATATGCAGATGAAGAATCCGTTCTGATCATGTCAAATGTTGAACTTCCATCTTGAAATGGCCACTGATGAAGGGTAACATGAAAGGATTCTCATATGCTAATTTCCCATGTACATGTTTTTTCAATGAAGATTGCTGATGGAAAAGTCTGGTCACTTGTTTTTCCATCAGCACATCAGACACAATCGCACTCTAGTAGTGGAGTGGTATTAAAAAAAAGTAACAACAAAAGTGTAGGTATAAAGATGCACCAAATTTATCAAACCGTTTGAAAAATTTTGCCCAAATTTACTGCAGTGAAAATAAGCTGACTTCATTAATTGATTCATGATAAATTCAACCTTAAGATATGAAATGAAAGTTTACCACTCTTTCTAGTTAGTACATTTTCATTTTTCTAAAATAGTAGATGTTTTAACCTTCACTTAATATAGAGCAGATGTATAATGAAGTTATATGTGTTTCAGGAAACAACATTGTGTTTAAGCCTTCTTACAAATCAATGGAGGCATTACAATTCATCTGCTATTGTGGTTGGATCTCTCAACCACCAACTTTCCCTAAGTCCACTTTCACAAAGGCAGTATTTGGTCAGAAGAGGAGAAAATGTAAAAATCTTTCCATAAGGCATCATGTACACAACAGTTATTTTCGTCCAGAGATGATCTGCCTTTTTTGCGGATCAGACATGCACCCATTAATTTCAATGGGGCTGCAGAAGATGCAGACAGCACAAAAATATGTCCATGACAGTTCAAAGAAAGTATTATTGAAATATACATGCAATAAAGATAGTGTTATTTTTTTCCATACATTATATTCTACTGTATGGTAGCATCCCTGCTATTTATCCCTCTGGTCTACCTGCATTCGGTGCTGGACTAACATACTCAGTACTGTAGCTTCCCTGCTCCCCCCTCCTCTCAGTGATGGTGTAGTAATCTCATACAGAAGCCAATAAACCTTCCATTCATCCCTACCTCTAAATTCAGAGAAGTATACATGTATATCTCTCTATGGACAAAGGAGAAATAAATTGTGGGGGCGTTACATAGTGTTATTCATTTGGAATTGCCAGGACTATGTGAGAGATTACTTCATATGTAGGAGAGGAAGAAAGGAGAAGGGGGTTAGCAAGAGTTGACTGCAACAAACTCCTGGGAGATATAAAAATAGAGACAAGGTCAGCTCATCATACAAAACATCCAGTTTGGGTCAAATCCAAGGTGCAGGGAAGAAACTCCTTAGTTGGTTAATGGGCAATGTAGCAATGATCCAAACGAATGATGCTATGATTAAGAACTAGTTTGAAACGTATAAGCGTCTATTGCTGCTACTTGTGATGTTTTTAGGGATTTAATAATAAATATTCTATGTTTTTAATAGAGTGCTGGAGAACCAACTTTCATTTGGATCATCACTCCTGGGAGATGCAGGTGCTTGATGCGATCAATTGCTGCCTGTTCACAGACCAGAGCTGCAGATGGGTGAGTAAAGAAGCTAAAAAGGATGAAAATTAATGTATATCCACATGAGGTGTAAACATAGCAGAATTGGCACCACCAATTTGCATTCAGCATTGTATGGTACCAGCCACGTGATTGATATAATAAGAAATCTCCACCACACACTGCAGAGACAACCCATAGCATAACCTGATCTGCAGACATAAACAGATTTCCGCTGTGGATTTGCCAGGTATGTGAACCCATCCTGGAGAGCAGCATTGTTTGCAGTCATATACTTAAAATAACAGTGTGAATTACTCCAGATATATATGTTTTTAAATTCATGGGATGAACCTTTCAAAGTTTGGCTTGTACTACTAGTATGTTAGTATTGCAGAATAGTTGGGATATGTGTGTTTTCTATTTTTCAGCTGAGTGAAACCCTAAATAAACTTCTTAGAAAGAAATCCCCCCTTGCCTGGTGACTTGATGTGGAGGAGAAATGTTTGACCCTGTAAGCAAACTGCTTCTATTCTAGGTGTATCTCTTCAAAATCCTTCTCCCATAAGGGGATGTCTGTAGTTTTAACCACACACTACATGGCTGCACTATTAGGGCATATGGACATCATAGAAGGGTTTCCCCACTTGGGGTTCCCCTCTATGAGCTAGAATGAAGAGTTGCTCTGTACATGTGGCTTCCATTTTAGCAGACTAGGGCCATGCTTATATTACAAGGTTTTTGTGGTGATGTTAATGCTGAGGTG
The DNA here is from genome assembly GCA_900303285.1 of Rhinella marina. Lineage (NCBI taxonomy): Eukaryota > Metazoa > Chordata > Amphibia > Anura > Bufonidae > Rhinella > Rhinella marina. Next base: position 245,406 of record ONZH01019766.1, on the reverse strand, counting down.
TTTTGGAGCTCTGCAGTTGTTTAGTCAGCAGAGTTTTGGTGATTTTTATGTACCATATACGTACCTAAGCACTTAGTTACCCCACTTTATAAACGACCCCACTCTAAACATTTACATGGTCTCCACTTCGAGGCTGGGTTGCTGTGGTTCCTAACTGCTTCCACTTTGCAATGATACCACTCAGAGTTAATCGTGGAATATCTATCAGGTAAGATATTTTGCAAACTGAATTGTGGCAATGTAGACATCCTATTACATACCAGGCTCGAATCACGCGTGGATCCCGTTTTAGCAGACTAGAGCCATGATTATATTACAAGAACTGGTGTTTTTCTGGATGATTGTCATGCAAATACATTTTTGCTGCAGGGGAAATGCCTGCCTGGCCGCACCTTCATCTGCACGGTCAACTGGTTGCTGGAGCTGCCTGGGACAATCAGCAAAATGGCTCTAGAGACTGCATTCTGACAACCCCTTTAAAAGCAGTGGGGTTTAATCGTGCAGATGAGGGTCAAAATAGGGGGGATTTAAGGGAGTTAGACACAAGAACATAAAGTATCTGATTAGTTACAGGTACATGGTAGCTCGATTTTCTGTCACCTATGTTGCATACTTATTTTAAGCTGTGTAAACCTTTATAGATTGGGACACGTTTTGTCTCTGAGTTTCTGATATCAAGTGCTTCTAAATAGATTGAATCATAACATTACATAACAGTCCACTTCAAATGGAATCTGTCAGCAGTTTTGTTGATGCAAAACTGCTGACATTTATATGTAGAGGCTGGGGACAGGAGGTAATGCCCATTTCGATCTCTGCATTTAATTAATGGAGTGCTGTAAAAATGAACTTTGAATGCCATGAGCACCACTCCTGCTAGTGCAGGCTTCAGGCTCAGTGGATAAGTAGTTCCAAAGCTTCCCCTTTGCTGTAAGTGATTGCTGTAGCATCCAGCCAGCAGGCCACTGCATATCAAACAGCAGAGAAGAGGGGCTTCAGAGATTCTCATACACTGAAGCTGAAGTACTGAAGCCTTCAGGTCTGTCCCAATGCACTTCAGATGCACTTGTGGGAGTAATGGCTTCAGCTTTCAAAGTTAATTTTTAAAGCACTCTATAGATTAAGAGCAGGGACAGAGGTACACGTACACTGTATGGTCAAAAGTATTTCAACACCTACGTACACATTACACATACAGGCATACAGGAGTTTTTATGATATCCCAGCCTCAACCCATTGGCATTAATATGGACTTGGTCCCACCCCCACCCCCCTTTGCAGTTAAAACAGCTTCTACTCTTCTACAATAATTTGGAGCGTGTCTTTTTGAATTTATACCCATTCATTCAAAAGCGCATTTGTGAGGCCACACTGATATTCTACAATATGGCCAGGCTGACAATTTCTGTTCTGATTCATCTCAAAGGTATTGGATGGGGTTGAGATCAGTCAAGTTGTTTCACACCAAACTCATTCAACCATGCCATTATAGACCTTGCTTTGTGCTCTGGAGCACAGTAATGCTGGAACAGAAAAGGGCTTTCCCCAATCTGTTCCCACAAAGTTGTAAGCATACAATAGTCCAATATTTCTTGCCAAGAAGAAGCATTAAGATTTCCTTTCATTGGAACTAAGAGGCATATGCCAACCGGGGAAAGTAAACTCCATATCAGTATCTCTCCTCTAACAAACTTTACAGTAGGCACAATGCAAACAGGTAGATAATGTTCTTTTGATATCCACTAAACCCAAACTCATCCACCGGACTGCCAGAGAATTGTGATTCATCAGTTAACAGAACACATTTCTACTGTTCCAGAGTCTAGGCCTGCTTTATACCACTTTATACTGTCAGGGATAAGGTCCACCTTATCCTTAGTTATTAGAATGTTTGCAGTGATATTATGTGTTTTATGGTTATGTCTTAGTGTAACATATTCCGGTGTGACTTACCCATATATACAGTGTGTGTTTATGTATTTGTATCTGCGTATTACAAGGCCAGCAGCCATGTTGAGGGTAATGGATTTAAAGAGAGCCGAGATGTCTGCATTGATCACGGGAAATAGCCAAACTGCTCCATGGGAGGTAGTTACCACCAAGGTGCTAACGAGGATTGGCCCATTTGTGGATCACGCTTCAGTAAGAGGACAGCAGATGCCCGGGCGACTTGAGTCAGCAGGGGGAAATCCTAACCTGAGAATGAAGAATAATTTTAGTGCTTCATAACTTGTTCAGGGGGGGCGGATATCTCCAGAATCCAGATCATCACCTCTGGTATGATGGTGGGATCGCATGGACACCAAACATGGCATATCAGCTCGCCTTCATCTTCTTAAAAGAAAGATCTCACCTTCTGAGCGTCCTGGTCTGGACGTGTCTCGTTTGATATGCTAGGAATCAGAATGGTGAGATATGAATTATGAAGAAGGGATGGGGCCTGTGTCTTCACCAAGGCAACTGGGAAAATATCTTTTTGGATATTTTCACACGTGTTCCCTAGATAGCCAGGGGGCAGGCTGCATGTGTAATGAAGCTCAGCCCAGAGGGGCTGAGTCAGAGGTGTGGGGGAAAATGCCCTCAAGCAGGCCCCTTCAGGAAAAACATAAAATTGTAATCCCTGCCATATTTGAGTGTCACAAAGTGGGAGATCCAATCGAATTGGTTTGTGTACCATTACTCTGCTCAAATCCCCTGGGAGGAAGTACGTTTACAATGCATCTGCTAAGTATCAGAACTTTCTATGTTTTCTCCTTTTTATTTTGCAATTGTTTGCCATTTATGTATGTCTCTTGTTGATCGTTTTTTGTAACCAAGTGCTGTCTAATTTCCATACATTAATCCTAAAAGTTTAATGGTTTGTTTTGTAACCTTAAGAACCTGTTAGCTCCATGAAGAGTGTATGTGCAGTCTGAGGCTGGATGTTGTTTTTCCGTGAGGCTTATTACCGTTTGTGTGTCTGCTGGCGAGTGGACCAGTCAGGGGTGTCCTGTCGACCTTGTAACGGACAGGTGGTGGCAGCAAAAGTTCATTGTTATTTCGTGGGTGTGCTTGCAGGCTTCAGGTGGCGATTTATGCTCGAGTTACGGCCCGGTGCAGGGCGTAGCAGCGTGTGAGGGCGTGAGGTGAATTGGCCTGAAGGGCTTGGGCAACCCTTGTCATGTGATGCGGTGGGCTGGTCTGGTCCCTGGTACGTGACACACTTCATCCAACACTTGGAATTGTGGTTGGTGGTGTAAGGTTTGCATGCAGCTACTTGGCCATGGAAAACCATGCCATGAAGCTCCCAGTGCATAGTTTTTTGGGCTAATGTTAATGCCAGAGGTGTTTCAGAGCTCTGCAGTTATTGAGTAAGCACTTGATGACCCCACTCTATAAACTACCCCACTCTATAAATTTACATGGTCTCCACTTCATGTCTGAGTTGCTGTGGTTCCTAAATGTTTCCATGTTACAATAATACCATTGAGTGTTGATCATGGAATATATATCAGGGAAGATATTTTACAAAGTAAATTGTTGTAACAGGGACATCCTATTACAGTACCAGGTTTGAATTCAGTGAGCTCTTCAGAATAGCCAATTATTTCACAATGACTTGCAAACTACATGGCTGGGTGTTGGATTTTATACACCTGTGGCAATGAGAAAAACTAGAATGAGCAAAGTATTTATAAAGATAATAAAACTTAACATTTATTTATTCCTTTAAAATAATGTCCCTTGTATCAAGTGCATAGATATTACACTACATCAAAAAATGGTAGGAGTTGGTGCTCAGCGGCACTATGATAAACCCAACGGTCCTACCGTAACCAGGGAGGTTTTCCATCAGTCGTTGTCATCCAGGGATACACGGTCGAAGATGTCAGCTGACCCTGAGCTCTATGACAAAGGAGAACACTGAAGACGGGGTATATTGTCCCTGATATTTCCCTAAGGGGGGGTGCTACACTGGCCCTGATGCCTAGCCACGGAGCATCCGCCCCGAAAGTGGCGACCCCGTCCGGAACCTTTCCCTTAATAAATGACCCTAGAGAGCCCTGCAACCTCGTCTATCCCTACATGCATGTTTCACCTAGCATGAATAGGATCATCAGGGGCAATAGCTGCAGAAGGGAGGGCAAAGAGCGACTGAGCAAACATGGGACACACAGAAAACAGGGTGTCACCAAAGGAGGTATGTGCCCAGATATGGCACTATTACCTCAAGCACGGTTGCGCCGGGTAAATAAGAGGGGATATAGGTACAAATGAAGCCTACATCCTATATAGTCTGGGGTCAAAACAGTGGCGTAGCTATAGGGGTCGCAGCGGTCGCAGTTGCGACCGGGCCCCTAAGCCAGGGGGGCCCCGAGGGCCCCCCTTGCCACTTGCAGGGCCGCACCGCCAATTAGCCAGGTGCGGCGCGGCCCTGCACACAGATAGGGCAGAGGGAGATTGAGGCGCTCCGATTGTGGAATGCCGGCTCATCTCCTATAGTCATCTGTATCGCCGTCCTCAGGACGGCGATACCAGATGCCTGTATTGTACTTGGGGGCAGGGGAGAGAGAGGCGTCCTCCCCTGCCCGTTCCTCTGATAGGCTGCAGGCACTGGGCCTGCACGCCTATCAGTAGGGCCGGCTCAGGCGGCGCGAATGACGTCATCGCGCCGCCTGAGCGTACATCGGCGGGACAGCAGGCCGGAGAGGGCCTGCATCGCATCGGCTGTCAGCACCATGGAGGTAAGTATAAGTGTTATTTTTTTTTTATTATTTTTTTTTTTTTTAATGTGTAGCAGTCACCGACCGTGAGGCCTAATTGGGGCACGTGGGGGCATTTTTACTGGCACAATTGGGGGGCACTGGGGGCATTTACTGGGCACATGGGGTCATTTTTACTGGCACATGGGGGGCACATGGGGGGCATTTTTACATGGCACATGGGGGGCCTGGCACATGGGGGCACTGTGGGCAATTTTACTGGCACATGGGGGGCACTGTGGGCATTTTACTGCACATGGGGGCAGCCTAGTGGGCATTTTTTACTGGCACATGGGGGCACTGGTGGCATTTTACTGGCACATGGGGGCACTGGGGGCATTTTTTACTGGTATCATGGGGCGCTGGGGGCATTTTACTGGCACATGGGGGCACTGGGGGCATTTTACTGGCACATGGGGGCAGTGTGGGCATTTTCTACTGGCACATGGGGGCACTGTGGGAATTTTACTGGCACATGGGGGCACTGTGGGCATTTTACTGCACATGGGGGGCAACTGTGGGCATTTTACTGGCACATGGGGGCACTGTGGGCATTTTACTGCACATGGGGGCACTGTGGGCATTTTTACTGGCACATGGGGGGCACTGTTGGCATTTTTACTGGCACAATGGGGGCACTGTGGGCATTTTACTGGCACATGGGGGCATTTTTACTGGTACATGGGGCACTGGGGCATTTTTACTGGCACATGGGGGCACTGGGGCATTTTACTGGCACGGGGCATTTTTACTGGCACATGGGGGCACTGGGGGCATTTTTACTGGCACATGGGGGCACTGAGGGCATTTTTACTGGCACATGGGGGCACTGGGGGCATTTTTAACTGGCACATGGGGGCATTTTTACTGGCACATGGGGGCACTGGGGGCATTTTTACTGGCACATGGGGGCATTTTTACTGGCACAAGGGGGCACTGGGGCATTTTTACTGGGCACATGGGGGCATTTCTTACTGGCACATTGATTTTGAGGGGGAATCAATAGGGGGGAACTTCTGGCGCATTATTGGGGCATTTCTTACTGGCACATAATTTGGGGGGCATCTATGGGTGGGGAGCACTTCTTACTGGCACATTGGAAGCATTATTACTTCTGGGGCACAGTGGGGACATTAGTACTGGTGGGGGGCACTATTACTGTGGGGGCACCCTGGCACAGTATCAGCGCAGTTATTTCTGGGGGACGTTATGTTCACACTATTACGGGACACTATTTGCTGGGCGCAGTTATTTTAGGACACTGTGTGCCAATAATTATTGAAGGGCACTATCTGTGTGGTACTAGTGGCACAGTACTGGGGGTGGTAGGATGATTTGTCCAGAAGATGGGAGGATGATGGAAAAGTAGTAAACTAAGATTTTTTTCTGTCAAACTGCAGAGATGAGAAATGGCTGAAAAATGGCGTCTGGTCTGAAAGGAGAAGATGAGGAAAGAGAAGATCTACATCCGAGGAGACATCACTGGATGTAAGAGGTATGAGGCGCTGTATTATACTGGATATAAGAGGTATGGGGCGCTGTATTATACTGGATATAAGAGGTATGGGGCTGTATTATACTGGATATAAGAGGTATGGGGCGCTGTATTAGGCGGGGGGGGGCCCAAGCTGAACTCTTGCACCAGGGCCCATGAGCCTTTAGCTACGCCCCTGGGTCAAAAGATAGGGCTAGGACGATGTATTGCCTAACCTGTTACAGGAAAAAGCGCCTGTTTTAAACGCTGAGCCAGCTGAGATCGAGGCCTGGCTCAGCGTTAACGCGGTGACGTCTATGTGATGACGTCACCACGCAGCACTGCCTCGCGCATGTGCGAGGCAGACCGGCGCGTATCATAGCAACTAGGGACGCATCGCCTGTACACGCTGGGAGCGCGATCCCTGATATGGAATAGCGCGTATATAATAAAGGTATTTCATGCAGCATATATATTTAGGTAAAGAAGGACCTATATACTTCCTAGAATGGAGAAATTTAAACAAAGGAGAGACATTGGTATGAAAAATTAGTATAATTCACGAGAGGACATATGGGGGTCAGGAATGATATAACGTGACCCCTAAAACAAACAATATGGACCAGCTAAATTAGTAAGGGAAGGGGGGGCCCTTAGGGGACATTAATCAAATAAAACAACTATAATTTAGTTGTTCATTAAGTCCCTTTGGATGTACAGTCTGAAGTTGGAAGATCCAGCGGGCCTCACGTTGTAAAAGGAGGCGGTCCCAGTTGCCCCCCCGAGGGGGGGCCTTAACCACCTCCATACCAACGGCCTTAATGCATCTTGGATTGCCCTGGTGGACCTCCTGAACATGTCGGGCTATGGGGGTATCGCGTTCATTTGCTATATCCCCCAGATGTTCCCCGATTCTCCTGCGAAATTCCCGTATGGTTTTGCCAATATATTCTTTTTGACAGTCACATGTAATTTTGTAGATGACCCCTCTAGTACGACAATTAATGAAGCCCTTGATCTTAAATGTCTTCTGGAGGTTGTTACTAAAGAAGGTCCTGGTGTTCTGTATAGTGTTACATGCGACACAGCCACTACATCTAAAGCAACCCTGTGGTTCCCGACTCAACCAGGTAGTGACTTGTGGGGCTGGTGTGTAGTGACTCTGAACCAGAATGTCACGTATACTGCTACCTCTCCTGAAGGTAACTTGTGGGTAGTCACGTACACATTCTTTTATGTCAGGGTCTATCATTAACACGGGCCAATGTTTTTTAAAAATTGCCTTTACGCTCCCAGTCGCACTATCGAAGGTAGAGATGAGACGGACTTTATTCTCTGGGAGATGTTTAACTTTAGGAGTCAGCAGCCAGCGTAATTTTAAAAAAACATTGGCCCGTGTTAATGATAGACCCTGACATAAAAGAATGTGTATGTGACTACCCACAAGTTACCTTCAGGAGAGGTAGCAGTATACGTGACATTCTGGTTCAGAGTCACTACACACCAGCCCCACAAGTCACTACCTGGTTGAGTCGGGAACCACAGGGTTGCTTTAGATGTAGTGGCTGTGTCGCATGTAACACTATACAGAACACCAGGACCTTCTTTAGTAACAACCTCCAGAAGACATTTAAGATCAAGGGCTTCATTAATTGTCGTACTAGAGGGGTCATCTACAAAATTACATGTGACTGTCAAAAAGAATATATTGGCAAAACCATACGGGAATTTCGCAGGAGAATCGGGGAACATCTGGGGGATATAGCAAATGAACGCGATACCCCCATAGCCCGACATGTTTCAGGGAGGTCCACCAGGGCAATCCAAGATGCATTAAGGCCGTTGGTATGGAGGTGGTTAAGGCCCCCCCTCGGGGGGCAACTGGGACCGCCTCCTTTTACAACGTGAGGCCCGCTGGATCTTCCAACTTCAGACTGTACATCCAAAGGGACTTAATGAACAACTAAATTATAGTTGTTTTATTTGATTAATGTCCCCTAAGGGCCCCCCTTCCCTTACTAATTTAGCTGGTCCATATTGTTTGTTTTAGGGGTCACGTTATATCATTCCTGACCCCCATATGTCCTCTCGTGAATTATACTCATTTTTCATACCAATGTCTCTCCTTTGTTTAAATTTCTCCATTCTAGGAAGTATATAGGTCCTTCTTTACCTAAATATATATGCTGCATGAAATACCTTTATTATATATGCGCTATTCCATATCAGGGATCGCGCTCCCAGCGCGTACAGGCGACGCGTCCCTGGTTGCTATGATACGCGCCGGTCTGCCTCGCACATGCGCGAGGCAGTGCTGCGCGGTGACCAGGGACATAGCTAATGGCTCATGGGCCCTGGTGCAAGAGTTCAGCTTGGGAAGGGAAGCACATATCCTTCATGCTACCTGAGGCAAAAACTGAAATGGCACCCCCCTCCATGCCAAATTTTTTACCTAACCCCTTCCTTCCAGCCAGAGATGTAACTTGACCAGCATGCACTTTCTATAATACCAGTATTTTCTTATGCAGCACAAGGGTCTTTGGGCCCCCCCAGGCTCCTGGGCCCGGTAGCGACTGCTACCTCTGCACCCCCTATAGCTACGCCCCTGGCGGTGACGTCATCACATAGACGTCACCGCGTTAACGCTGAGCCAGGCCTCGATCTCAGCTGGCTCAGCGTTTAAAACAGGCGCTTTTTCCTGTAACAGGTTAGGCAATACATCGTCCTAGCCCTATCTTTTGACCCCAGACTATATAGGATGTAGGCTTCATTTGTACCTATATCCCCTCTTATTTACCCGGCGCAACCGTGCTTGAGGTAATAGTGCCATATCTGGGCACATACCTCCTTTGGTGACACCCTGTTTTCTGTGTGTCCCATGTTTGCTCAGTCGCTCTTTGCCCTCCCTTCTGCAGCTATTGCCCCTGATGATCCTATTCATGCTAGGTGAAACATGCATGTAGGGATAGACGAGGTTGCAGGGCTCTCTAGGGTCATTTATTAAGGGAAAGGTTCCGGACGGGGTCGCCCCTTTCGGGGCGGGTGCTCCGTGGCTAGGCATCAGGGCCAGTGTAGCACCCCCCCTTAGGGAAATATCAGGGACAATATACCCCGTCTTCAGTGTTCTCCTTTGTCATAGAGCTCAGGGTCAGCTGACATCTTCGACCGTGTATCCCTGGATGACAACGACTGATGGAAAACCTCCCTGGTTACGGTAGGACCGTTGGGTTTATCATAGTGCCGCTGAGCACCAACTCCTACCATTTTTTGATGTAGTGTAATATCTATGCACTTGATACAAGGGACATTATTTTAAAGGAATAAATAAATGTTAAGTTTTATTATCTTTATAAATACTTTGCTCATTCTAGTTTTTCTCCTGTTCAATTTGGAGCAAGTTACACTCTATTTTTGTTTATCAACCATTCTTAGACTACACCTGTGGCAATGAGACTGAATGAAACACCTGAAGTGCGTACCAATACTTTTGTCCATATAGTGTTACTGCTGACAGATTCCCTCCAAATAAACCCTTCTTATTTATTTTATTATTAGAAAAAGATTCTTAGTCTGAGGAACATTGGAGGCAGAGCAAACTGCTCTATAAAGATTTGTTCAGTTTATGGAGTATGTACACAATGGCCTATAGGAGGTCTGGCTGCAATAGCTTTGAAACAAAGCAAAATTTTCTAAATACATATGTTAAAGTTAGGGGGGAGTAATACGTTCTGGATATTTTTACTTTTTATCTAAAAATAGTGGAGGATTTTGTATTGTAACACATTTTGCTTTCTGAAAATCTATAAAAATGTTTAAAGGATATGTATATCTTTGGAGACATTTTTTAATGATTGCACTGTACTCATTTTGAGCTAAAATACATTTTTAATTGATCTTTATTAAAAAATTGGCATCCTTTTTCCTTACAGGGCTGAGATGCTCTAATAGAGGGATCTGAATTTTTTCGCTCTTCCATCAGCCAGCTAATCTGACGGCTCCTTATCTTTGCTCTCTAACATTGTAAACACTTATTATAGATCAGTTTTTATCTTACTAATAAGAATGTGGCTTAAATAACTGTTTATGGCCACTTAGTAAATTAGATATAAGGGTTATTAGATGAGCAAACACAGTCACAGAAAAAAAAAAGTGGTCTAAAATGGCAGAAAATGCTCAAAAACCCCAAATGCTGTTGCGCATTTATGACCGGGGCAGCAAATCCTGCACATGTGGTCCGCTGCTGAACGTAATCCCCAGCAAAAATGCATACAATGGAGGATGCCTGCAGCAGACCATATGTACCACTGGGAGCTGGTTGCTGTGTGTCGGACTTCATGACCCTATCTGCAATTACCTATACCATAGTAGGGTGAGCGTTAGGTCCCGTGCCACTTGAGATACCTTGAAGCGGTGCTCGGACTCCGGTATGTTCTTGATATAAGAATATATTGGCGAAAGTCTAATTTTAACATCAGTGTGAGGGTTAGCCATATATTGTCAATTGCATTCACCGTTCTAGTGCACCATTTTCTGTGAATTTTTATTAGATGAGCACCTCAAAGTGAAAGTAAAAAGCACCATGATTTTTAACCCAAAATTAGTAAAAAGGTGTACATAGCCTTTAAATAAAAAGAAAAATAGTGGAGGAAAATATGGAGGCCAAAGAAGTGATGTTTGAGAAAAATGGTGAAGAATATATTATAAACATACTAGTACTACTATACATTTATTGATTTTTTTGTGATTGTACACTTTTTGTACACTACATCTTACATTATTGTTTTGGCACAACATTAACATGGTTATATTGACGTCAGCTCTGGTCACAGCATCTCCATCTCCTGCCTTACACCTGCACCAAACCCATAGCACCAAGAGCAACCGAACTACCATTAGCCCCAAACATTAGGATGTGCCCCAAGGGAAGGAAGGGCACGTCCCCCTAACACTGCCCTGTCCCTAGGGAGCATCAGTGTGAGGATTGCCACTGTGAATGATTATTGCAGCCAAAGGTACTACCACACCTATCCTTGCTTAGCTCCTCCTGAGCCACAGCATTTGTACTTGTTGTTCCCATTGATTTTCCTGTGTCTGACCCAATTCTGTTTTGACTCTGCTTGATCCAATTTATTTGTATATTGACCTCTGGCCTGAACCTGACCCTTTCTCCTGTTACTAATCATTGGGACTCACTTTGCCTGTCTGTAACTGACCTAAACCTGTTTGACCATGATTATATGCCATCTACAGCCTTACCGCCTATTGGGAACTATCCTGGGGACCACAGTCTAGTTACAAGTTTTGATATCTTTAGTGCTAAGAAAGGAGTATCCCACTCTAACATTATGGAATAGCCTTGTAAATGTATATTCTTTATCTGTTTATCATAACTTTTTAATCCTAACTTGCATTAACTAAGGCATGACCTTGACCTATTTTCTCTCATACTAAGGCAGAAATTCCCCCTGCAGACAGAAAAAGTACAGAAAACTGAATAAAAGTATATTATAGCATATTATAAAAGTTATAGTTAACAGTTTTTGCAAATTTTTAACACGGATGACCTATCCTCTGAATAGGTCATCGGTATCTGATGGGCGGGGGTCCAACACCCAGCATCCCCGTCAATCCGCTGTTTGCTAAGGCACCGATGCTCCTGTGAGCATCGTGGCCTTCTCGCAGCTTACCATGCATAGAGCTGTACATAGTGTAGTATAGGGGCTGTGCTTGGTATTGCTCCAATTCACTTCAATGGGGCTGAACTGCTCCTAGACCATGTGACCGACGTGATGTCATTGGCCTAGGGAAAGCAAGAGAAGGTCAATGCACTACTACTACTACCTTCTCAAACAGCTGATGGGGGTCCCGGGTGTCAGACTCCCACCGATCAGATACTGATGACCTGTCCAGAGGATCTTTAAATCTTTTTCATAAAGACAAAGCATGGGAATGCTGTTCCAAAACTAGAGTATAGTGCATAGTGATCTGTAAAATTGATGCTATGCTTTACAGTTCAAAATTAGGAGATTTGTTAAATTATTGTGATTTATAACATGTACCACTACAGTCTCAGATCACCAAACCCCCCCAAAAAGTTTCCGCATACAAATTCCCTGTACTGATCTAATAGCCATGCTCATACACTCGGCTCAAGTTGATGAATGGATAAAATGCTTTATCTGATACTAAAATAATGGATACTAATAAATCTTCTTTCCCCATAAGGAGTCCCTATCAAATCTTCCTTAAGTGATCGAGATAACTTTTCAATTACCCTGTCCTTCATACACCACAGTGGCTCATTCTATAGCTGTGTCCATAATTTCTCTCTATAACATTTCATTTCCACTTAAATCCTTTCATAGATAAATCATTATTTTATTTTCTTTGAACTCACAAAACGGCTTATTCCCATTATATTCGCTATTAAATAGTTCTGCAAACTTGTGCTGTCATTTTCAGAACTGCAATGAAACAGATCCTTGCAGAATCTGATCCGTTGATGATTCTCAATCCCATCAGTTTCCACATATGCTAGGCCCATTGGGCTTGCAAAATATCTTCCTCCCTTCCTCCCTCTCTATCTTTCTTCCTTTGTTCCTTCGTTATCTGTTTTCTCAAGAGTGATAGCATATCACTAGGATATACCATCAACTCCCAGTCGGTGGGGATCCAACAGACGTGCTGTTCGACCCATTACAGTCAATGGACAACTATGCAGCCTCCACAACAAGCCAATGAGACAAGGTGACATAAGAAGACTCAGAGTATATAATCAATGTACCAAAAAACTCAATATTGGTGCAATAAAATCCATAGAATGTGAAAGCCAGAAATTAACACTTCTACACTTCTAGCTAATTCTGCCATGACTTTTCCTGGGGATATACTTTGTGCAGAAGGAAGGTAGCCATGATATGGAAGTCTTTCTATATTCTCAACTACAGTACCTATGCAAAATGTATCCAAGGTGTATCCAAAGTAACCAGGTTGGTTACTTCAGCAACCAAAGATATAAAATATCTTCAAAAGATGATACAAAAACTTCCATCTATTATGAGTTGAACAAAGCAACTGTAGTTAAAAAAGTGGATATGGAGTCTATAATCCCTTGACATCCCTTGTCAATTCAGTTGTTTTGTACTAAGTTACAGCTTGATGTTTCACCAATGTATCACAAGCTTTTATAACAACTCATGCATATAATGAGGTACATAAAAACAGAGGAACCGCTGAGAAAACCTCCATTTTCTACCTGCCACCACTTTCCAGATTTTTTTTAACCAATTTTCTCATCATTATACTCTATGGAAGCTAATCATTTATAAACTGTTCAGTAGGAACCCCTTTATAAAGACCATTTGTTGAACTGTGTGAACACAGGTCTGCACTGCGCACATTACAGGAGTAGAATTATCAGGAGCAGGAAAATGCAAGGAGAAGCCGACAGGGTCAGGCTATGTCATTGGTGCAAAGTGATCAGGAGGAGGAACATTTCCAGCACTGACCACTGAGGAGGAGTAGGGATGCTATCAGACAAAGAGTGTGTGCAGCCCATGTAATGCTGCATTGAACAGTCTGCACAACTGCTGCAGACTGCCACAGAAATGTCCAGAATAGCAGTGGAGAAAATGGAGAGGGCCATGTTGGTGATTATTTATAAGAGGTGACCAATGCTAAGGATTTGGAATAAGAGGGGGGTCAATGTGGATACAAGGAAAGAGACGGGAGCAATTCTGGGGACTAGGAATAAGAGTGGATTCATACTAGAGACCAAGATTTTTAGGATTTCCTTCCTGGGGTCAAAGAATTGTTGTGGACTAGGAAAATTAGAGGAACTATATCAGGGACTATGCCGGGAGCCAAGATTTAATTGACACATTAAAGTTTCCTGATGCAGTTTTGGAAGCCAAAATCAAGAATGGATCATAAAAGGAGTGAAAGTATAAAGAACAGATACGAGGATTGCTGTGCTAGGGACCAAAAATGTTGAGCCGATCTAGAAAAAAGAAGGGTCACCATAGGAACTGAGAAGGGGATCATCTATGGTTATGTGATGGACTACTTGTGTAAAGTACCACAAAAGTTTTATTGGTTCCAGTCTGTGCTTGGTTCTGTGTGATATGCTGATTTGATGGCAAGCATGTTTGCTGACTCTTTGCAGACCTTTTAACCTGTTTTTTCTTTTCTTTTTCTAACATAGCTCTGTCTTTCAGTCACCTAAAGTGCCTACGGGCCTATATCAGTACAATTAACTGAGACACCTTTTTACATTTTGAAATATTAGATGTTAGCCTTTAGGCTTCATTTTTCCAGCTGTTTACATTTCAGCCAACAGTTGGGGACTGTGCCTTTATTAAAAATAATTACATACAGCATGCAAATAACTCCACCATATAGCCCCCACATAATTCTACGTAGCAACTATATTTTGCCACCATAAAGTGCCAAATTAATTAAAAAATAATAAAAAAATAATACACTGTAATTCAGTGTCTAAATAATACCAACATACAGTACCTAAATGATCATCACAAAGCAGTCACATAATACTGCAAAATGCAGTGCAGTCCACAGGATAGAAGCCACTTCTGATCAGATCAGTTCACGAGAATGGGGGCCATGTTCCTGCCTTTCAATGGAACTCCATTCAGCTATATGTGGCTATCGAAGATAACCGAGGACAAGCGTCCTGCTATCTCTGGCAGCCCCACAGACCTGAATGGCAGGGGCGTTGCTAGGCTAAAACATTCGACAATACAGGCCGGCAATACAATCGAATCTAAAGCACTGAATGAGGTGTAACACCTGTGGTGACATCACAGGTCATGTGATGGTGCAGTAGCTGAGAAGGACCTGCGATGATGTCACTGGTCACATGTCATCATGTGACCAGTGCAGGAGAGGCTCCACAGTGAAGGCTCCACAGTGATGTCTGCTATAAGGAGAGGTAAGTGAAGGCAGAGTAATGCTGGGAGTTGTAGTTATTTAACTGGGAATATATATTAGGGCTGAAGAGAGGGATGTTATTTACATGGGACTGAATGTTCAGTTGGTGATGCTATTTACATGGGGGCTGTGGGAGAGAGTGATGTTATTTACATGGGACTGAATGTTGATGGCGGCTGTGGGAGGGGATGATGTCATTTCATGGGAGTGAATTTTGGAGGGGGCTGAGGGAGAGAGTGATGTTATTTACATGGGACTGAACGTTGGAGGGGGCTGTGGGAGGCAGTAATGTTATTTTCATGGGACTGTATGTTGAAGGCGGCTGCGGAGGGAGTGATTTTATTTATATGGCACTGTATGTTGGAGGGGCTGAAGGGAGGGGATGATGTTATTTACATGGGACTGTATGTTGGAGGGGCTGAAGAGAGGGGAGTGATGTTATTTACATGGGACTCTACGGTGGAAGGAGGGAAAATAATTTTATTTACATGGAACTGTATGGTGGACGGGCTGAGGAATCGTCATTGCTGAGGGCACTAAAGGGAGGAATATAACTGCAGGGGGCATTATAACAGTAGGGGCAGTATAAATACTGGGGGCACTTCAGAGCGAGCATTATAACAGGAGGGGGCGATATAAATACTGGGGGCACTGTAGGGGTATTATAAATCCAGGGGACATTATAGATTATAGATGACTACTGAAGGGTCTGTAGAGAGCTTTATTACCACTTAATAGAGATCAGTGCAAAACAAAAGATAAAGAGAAACCATATAACAGTCTCACAAACCTGTATGGCTGGATTATGTGGCAACATTACCAGAATATTATTAGGATTTATATGACAGTATTATGTTTGCATTGTGCTGCAAACCTATGGGAAAATGATAAAGGCATATTAGAGCAGGATTATTTGGACATTGCATTGCAATTTTAATCAGGTAAAGGGAAAGAAGAGATGCACACATAGAAAGGACCTCTGAGGTATCCGGAGGAGGAAGTCAGCGGAGGCTTACCTCTATGTGTTTTGCAAAGCGAGGCACACAACAGAAGACATTAATAGTAGAGATGAGCGAATCATTCAAAATTTTATTCGCCGAACATTCGTCAAACTTTTCATAAGATTCGTATATTTGTCGAATATATTTGTTCAATCTGCGTACAAAATATACGTTATTATGTGGCGTTTAGCGAACATTCGTGCACTAATAATGAACGTTCAGTTTTAAAAGGTACGCAACTTTTTTGAACACGTACGCATGAGCGTACAAATTGCGTACAAAAATGACGGGCTTTGCTGGAGATGAATGGTGGAGCAGGAGGAACGCTCTGAGTCTGACCCCTGGCTACATATGGATGCTGTATCAGCAGATCCACTCCACTATGTCATCCACTTTCTCCTCCACTACAATTTTGCGCCTTGGTGGGTTAGCCCGGTGGAACACCGGCCAAGTATTGCGAATACTACAAGTAGAAGCTCCGGCTACAGGTCCTTTGGCACTGCTGCCCTGTGCCAGCTTCTCCTTTTTTTTAGAGCTCGAGGTCTGGCTGGAACTGGACCTCTTTTGCTTATCCATTCCAGACATTTTTCACTTCACTCTGTGGCCCTGCAGCTGGTCTTTGTCTTTGTCCCTGTCTCTCTCCCTGTCCCTCTCCCTGCCTGATTAATTACTAGCCCTGCACTTGCCCTGCAGTATCCCTGATGTGTAATATGGATTCCCTGAACAATTACACCCCAATTTCAACAACACAAGTCTCAGAACTTCACACACAGTGCTTCTGCTCGTCTCAGCAGTCGCAGCAGAAGTGATGCGTCACTGGCTTACCTAGCCTGAGTCAATCAGAGCAAGCCCTGCCCACTAGGTCAGGTGACCGCTTTCTTCCCAGGCTTTTACGCACGAATAATGAACTAACAGTAAAAGTCCGTTAATTACTTGAATTCGTACGCAACAGCATATAGAGTAACTTATATATAGCATTAGCGTACAATTTATCGGACAAGTGTGTAGCGAATGCGTAGAAAGCCTTAGGAACAGTTATGAATCTTAACGGAGCGAATCACCTAGTATTCAGATTCGCTTTGCAGCTGAAAATTTCCAAGATTCGATACGAATCGGCGAATAGATTCGCTCATCTCTAATTAATAGTATAGATGAGTTTGCTGTGTGTGTCCCGATTGGGTCCAGGAGCTGGACAACCTTCAGTAGCAGTAGGATGAGAGGAAGAAAAAAGGGGATCCATGAGCTTCTCTTCTTTACTAGACCATTATTTGGATGATATGATAATGTTTTTCGGAGATGAACTAGTTTCTTCTTCTTGTGATCTGAAGAAGGAGCTAGTTCAGCCCCGAAACGCGTTATCGTATCATCCAAATAAACCATATCTAGTAAAGAAGAGAAGTGTGCAGATCCCATTTATTCTTCCTCTCTTCCTACTGCTAGTTTTAATCAGGTGCTATACAACAGTATTATTTAGGTAGTGTATGATGACGTTTTGTGGGACCTGTATTCTTTGGAGGAATAATAAGGCTGTGTTATTTGGACAGATACTTATATATTGGGGCAATGTATAAAGGTAGGTATATATTCTGTCTAAAATACAACCATAACTGTCTAAATGTTTTCTCTAAAATCCTGGATGGTCAGTAAAACATAACTACTTTAATTCTTTTTCTTTCTATCTTTACCTACCATCCAGGTCATTGCAACGTACAACGAAAAGTGCACTAAAAATGGGGGTTTCGAGATGCATTCTTGCCCTGTTTTGAATGTCCACATAAACAAAAACTGATCACTAATAAAGCAAAGACCATAACATCTTAGGCTTTTTTTCAAGCTTGTTAGACAAGTGATAAAACCCAAGGCATGCAATTACTGAGATTAGAACCCTCATTTTACTTTCCCACATGGACACTTATCTCCTATTTGTCTGTTTACCCCAATTATACACATCTCTAATTATAAGCATGAATAAGCAAGTCAGGATCATATCATCATACACTATTATGTAGAAGATAATGAGAAAATCAAAATTTGACTAGCTATATTTAGCTTCTAATCTACAGGGGAGGCGTAAATGACATTGGGAAGAATGAAAACCTTTAACACGGTAAAGAGATCTGGACCAACAATGCCCAAAATGTTGAAAAATGGGCAGTTACTAATATCTGTAAGTAATTAAAACTGTATTGTTGGTTTGTTCATTGCAGCATGATTCCCCCTCCTCCACTTCAATATATTTGGATGCAATGAGGGTTAATTACAAACCCTATTCAAACGAAGCATTGGATTCATTGTTTTCAGCTTGCAGTAGAGAAATGAAAATGTAGCGGCTGAATAGTTGCTATGGTATTTATAGTTTTTTTTATTTAACAGATCAGTACACAGCTCTTGACTCCTGTTACCACACAAGAACTGTTTCTGTTCCAAAGCTGTAATGTGTCTCGGTGCGTTAGGAAAACTTTTGATATGTCAAAGCGACATATCAAAAGTTTGAATCGGTGAAGGTCTGAGTGCTGAAACCCTCTAGTGCTAGAATGAGAAGAGAGAACAATCACACGGCGTGCTCTCTCCTCAATGCAGGAAACAGATTAAGATGGACTCAACAGAAAGTCTAGGGGCCAACTGAATTCTGTCTCCTGCAGGGAGGAGAGACAATGCACTATAGGAGTGCTTCTCTCTCCTTGTTTTAGTGATCGGTGGGAATCTCAGTACTCAGACCCCAACTGATCAAATCTTTTGATGTGTCTCTATGGTATATCAAAGTTTTTGTCAAAGTATGTACAGTACCACTTGCAAAGATGCTCATATGCCATCATGTAGCTGTTGGCATTTTCTCCCGACTTTCCCTGGACAAGTGGGTATGTGCTGTCAGCAGG
Organism: Rhinella marina; assembly: GCA_900303285.1. NCBI lineage: Eukaryota > Metazoa > Chordata > Amphibia > Anura > Bufonidae > Rhinella > Rhinella marina. Next base: position 226,364 of record ONZH01019766.1, on the reverse strand, counting down.
GGAAGAGGACAAAGCTGCTGCCAGACACCTCTGGTGGCTTATCTCCAAAGAGAATAAAAGAAAGGTGGCACTGAATTTCAATTTGCCCAACCCTTCTCTCCATTGATATCAGCATCTCCTTTGACAAAACATTAGATTGATCATTGGTCCTACCGAAAGTGGTAGATTTTACAGTCAATAAATACATATGGAGACCTTTAGGCATTATCACATACAAGTCCTGGTGGCAGCAGAAACCCAGAATACTCCTCAGGTGTTTTTTGTTTTTTTGTTTTGTTACTACTATTCTACTACTATATAACCAGTGTGGTCTCATCAATCCCTGTCTAATAAGGCTCAAAATCAAATTTTACCTATTTCCATCACCTTAGGTCATATTGTTAGAAGCTAATTAACCAAACAGTATACCTTTTGGAGTGTCCTCAAGAAACCTACCTGCACAAACAATGAATTCAAACTCAGGGGTTTGGTTCTCAAAGGCAACGGCTAACCACTGAGTCATCTAGCAAATTCCATGTAAAGTTACACCCAGGGAAGGGAGGGACACTAAACCCTCTTTTGTAACAAGAATGGCACCATTGTAGCGGTTTTCTAGGACATACTGTAGATATTGATGACGTATCCTCAGGCTAGGTCATTAATATAAGATTGTTGGAGATGCAACACCTGAAACTCCACCAATCAGCTGTCTCAGGCAGCCACTGGCCCTGGAAACTATACACTGGACAGAAGCCTCCTTCTCTTATATAGGTTCTGTTGCTGGTGTATTGCAGCTCAGGTCCTATTCACTTAAATGAGACTGAACTGCAGTACTCCATCATGGCCAATAGACAGTGGACCTTCTGCTTCCTGCTCTGTCCACTGTAGTTTCCAGTGGTGGTGGCTGCCCAAAACAACTGAATGGTGGGATGCTGGGTGTCAGACCCTTTAATCTAATATTGAAGACCTATCTGGTGGATATATTTAAATCCCAGAAAACCTCTTAAAAGGGCTTACCCAGGCATAAAGACCTGTCAAAAAAATGATTATTTTCAAAGATGTGGACTCATTCAGGGGGATCAGCTCCGCTTGTTTGTCCACTTTGGGGGAGCAGGCTGTTTAGTAGGTGTATTTTTACAAACTAGAATAATTACGAGTATCATACAAAGATTCTATTTATATAATAGGTTAGTCATATAGACAAGTTCTTCAGCTGGCCAAACACATTATACTTTTGTCAGCCAGACCAAAAATGGTGAGTTTGTACTACACACTAATATTATTAATATTACAGGTTATAGTTAATATTACAGGTTATAGTTACTAGAGATGGGTCGTTGATCCAGGGAGTAATTCTGATTGCCTGATTGGAGTCGGGTAGGAATTTTTTTCCCTAAAGTGGGGAAAATTGGCTTCCACCTCACAGGGTTTTTTTGCCTTCCTCTGGATCAACTTGTAGAAAAACAGGCCGAACTGGATGGACAGATGTCTTTTTTCGGCCTTATAAACTATGTTACTATGTTACTAATGTGTATAGGGCACTTCCGAATCTCCCTCAACAGATGATGTTGGAGAAGACAAGGATCAGGCAAACCAGAATTGTCTAGCAGTGGCTTTCTCCACTGTCCCCATAGTGTATACAGAAACGTTCAGCTGAGCTAAATGTGTATGTTTATGGAGAAGCCAGAAGGAAGCATCATTCAGCCGACAGCTATTGAATGTGTATGGCCAGTTTATGGAAAGTGGTACATTTTTGACAATTCCTTTTTTTAAAGTGTACATTAAATGCATGTTGATCACAAAATATACCGTTACTGGGATATCTTCTGCAGTAAATCATCAGCAAGCATTCATTTCCTTTACAGCACCAGCACAAGGAAAATTAAGCATCGTACAGCTCCTTAAAGGGGTTGTCCCACGAAAAATATTCTGCAATTTTCAAACCAGCACCTGGATCTGAATACTTTTGTAATTGCATGTAATTAAAAATCCTGTATAGCTACTTAGTTATTCAGTAAAATGTATCTGTTTCGTGCTGTGATGGTATCATTTTGGAAAGGTTGGAATGCCAACTTTCAAACAAGGTCAGGCCCATATTTCTAGTGGCTACCAATCCTAGAATCCAAAAGATATGAGCAGCTAAAGCAGCTCTCCCCCTTCAGTCTGGTTTGCTTTGGGCACTTGGAGCAACAGAGCTGGGAACTTGGGAGCTGTTTTCCAGCAGAATAAAAGTGCTTTTCCTGGACATGGAATACAGACACAAAGTGGACACAGGTATGTTTGGGATGTGTCTTCAATCTTCTATGGGGCAGTGCTCTTAGTTATATTGGTGAAAAACAGGTGACAGACTCCCTTGAAGGATATTTTTACTTTTTTCAGTCTAAGGCTGAATTTTACAAGCCCTGTATCCTAAAAATTCTGGTTTCAGAAAAGTGAGTTGCAACTTGTTAGGCTTATCTACCAGAAAATTTTTGATAAATTGCATTTTTACACCACTTACTTCAATTTTGAAAAGAGGGTAACAAAGTAGCCATGGTTAGCCTGGCAAGATCCACAGAGCCAACTTTTGGAGCCAAAATCTGGGATTGCACGGCTTCTATAAATTCCTCCCAATATGTGTCAGAAAGTCACTCAGGGTAATTTCACATTAGCGGTAAAATTTTCTGGCAGGCTGTTTAGGTAGATGAACAGACTGCTGGAGTTCATCTCATCTGGCATAGCCAGAAGCTGCCACAGCACCGGCAGGCCTCATTGACTATAATGAGACCAGATGGGGATGCGGCCTGTTTCTGGCATTAATGCATAGATACAAATACAGCAGTTTTTGTCAAGCCGAATCCCAGCACTAATGCCGGAAACAGGCCGGGTTCCCATCCTGTCCCATTAGTCTGGCAGTGGCTGTGGTAGTTTCTGGCTTTAAGTGCACAGTGAAAGGTGCATTTTGGGGGTGGGGTCTATTAAAAATACAAAAACCATTAATAAAGTATATTACAAAATGTGTTATTATGACATTAGGAATCAGAATAGTCAGCAATGCCTATTGAACTCCTAAGCCAAAAAGGCTTAAATGTGATGGAACCAAGTTTATGGATTTAACACAGTTTGGCTATTTTGATAGCATAAGTAAAATATTAATACAAAAAAAAACCCCACTGATTTACATTGTTTTCCAGTACGCTTCCATGGTACCTACAATAGATTATGACAGTACCATTTTGGCATCTATAATGAAAAATGCAAATGAAACATGAGGTCAATTAACATAACATATTCTCTATTAAGAGATTTCCATTTATGTAATGTGTTCTCTCACAATATATTTTATTCTGTGTAACCTCTTCTGGTTTATAGGTTAATTACCCACAATGACCTTTGCTTTTCTATTCATTTAACCTATATTTTAAAACCATACAATCCATACACGTGCTTCCCCTATGTCTTGTTTATTTCCCTGTACTATTCTGTACTCTAGAATATACTAAGCCTTAATGTTGAATAATGTTGAAGGCTGGAGAGATGATTATCCACTGGTATTCAGCATTATCCCTTCCAGGGATATTCTATCAATGACATTAACATCAATCCTTTTCACTGACCTAGACCACCAGGGATCCATTTCTTACATTAACCCTTTCACTCATCTAGACCACCAGGGAACATTAAAATAATCCCATTCACTGCCCCAGATCACAAAAACAAATGGAATTAACCCATTCACCCTCCTAGACCACTAGTCATACCAACGTTAACAATTTCACTTCCCCAGACCCCAAGGTATTCTGATAATAACACCTTTTCTTTCTCAGATCACAAGATATGTTGACTTTAAATCCTTTACTGTCTTAGACCACCAGGTGTACTGACATTAACCCCTTAACTGCCATAGACCACCAGGGATCTTAAAATTAACCCCTTCACTGCCCAGGACCAAATGGATACTGGATAACTCACTCTCCTAGACCACCAGTCCTAAAGACATTATGCCACTGGAACATTGCCATTGATGTAGGCCAGATGAGTTGTGGCAGTGCAGAGAAGTTGAGTAGGGGGCCGAAATTGTAATTTTAGGACTTAGGTCTCCTGCACACCCCGCAAACCTCCAAGTGCACTCCAAATTACTTCAATGGGTCTATGATCTGCAAGATGCAGTGAAAGATAGGCTTCTGTGTGTTTCTGTGGGCTTCCGTGTCCGTGCCTCCACACTGCAAAAAATAGGACATGTCCTATCTTTCACCGCATCTTGTGGATCGTGGATCTATTGAATTCAATGCACACGGCTGCTGGCAGTGGTTTGTGGACTGCAACACGGGCATGGTGGCCCCACGGTTGTATGCAGTAGGCTTTAAGCTAAGCTCCTGCCAAATGGATCTTACTGAAGTCATTAATGTTGGTTTGCAATTGGATGAACATAGCCTTATGTTTCTTGCTGAAGACTTGTGGAAGTAATCACCATAAAAAAGAATACTGAAATGATGTCTTTTTAAGATGTTGTAGGGTCTCAGCGGAATACTACTTTTTTCCCTCAGGCCTCCTGGCTCTGTTTTAGGTGATGTGAGCTGGTTGACATAATTTTCCATTTGTACTGGTGTTATCCAAAGTGCCTAGATTCTTTAGTAAGGGATATCTGTTTATCTAGTCACCAATATTAATTTAATCTAATCACATTCTCAAGCCAGCGTTCCTGTGAGCACTGCTGCCTTCTCTTAGCTTACCAAGCACAGCGCCGTAAATTGTATAGCGGCTGTACTTGGTATCGCAGCTAAGCCCCATTCACTTGAATGGGTGTGAGCAGCACTTAGGCCTTGTGACCAATGAAGGTTATGTCACAGGCCTAGGGAAAGCAGCAAAAAAGGCCACAGCATTCACAGGATTGCTGCTGCCTTCTCAAACATCTGATCAGCGAGGGTCGCAGGGTGTTGAGAAACTCCTTTAAGTCTCGGAAAACCACTTTAAGAATAAACATACTTGGATCATGATAATGATGGTAGCATACATTAGAAGACAAAGAACTTGGATTGTCTAGTCTACCTCATCTTTGTTTGAGATACTGTATCCTGTATATGATAGTATATGTTACTTCACATCCTCCTCCTTCTTCTTTCTATTACTCTTAACCTATCCACTCACCTCATACTTCCTTCTTTTCTTTTTTGCTCCTTCATTTCTTCTTTATCTATATTTTTCTATAGCTATTATCTAGAAAATACTGGCAATAACATACAGATAAGTGGGGGCACAACAAACATCCCACTGAGACCCTCATTATGGTACAGGATTTTGGCGCACAAGACAAAATGGAATGGTGTTTGTTTCTCTCTCTCCCTTTTTTCATGACCATTCTGTGTGTTCTTCATCCCTTGTTAACAATGTACAGTAGTTCCTCTTTCTCTCTTTTCTTTTCTATGCCTATCTGATGCCGGGAGATGTAAGGTGAGCTAATTTTCATATATTTTTTCCAGAAGTCCAGAGGAGCATTGCCTGGCTTACAGTACTCCTCATGCATACGTAGTGCCCTCCATAAGGAGAACTAGTACCCCAACCAAGGCCTCTCAGGCAGCCAACAAAAATTTTCTTTGTTCAGCTCTGTTAAAGGGTAGTTACCCAGAAAGAGCTGGTATGAGACACTATATTTTCCTTTCAGAAAGGAGAGTAGCTTGCATGTCTCATTTCCAGAGAAGCATTATGTAGGGGCACAGCAATAGATTAAAAAATGGTGTTCACTCCATAATGAGAAGAAGAACCCCCTAGGTAATATATTAGCCAGAAACCTAGCGTAGCATACTAGGTTCTCTCTCCTCTCCCAAATCACAAAAAAATCAAGATGAATTCCAATTCGATAGTATCGATTTGCTCATCTTTACCTTGAATATTTGCCTCTTACTTGGGTTTAACACTACAAGACTATTTACAATAAATTATAACCTAGTATAATAACGATAACTTACCATTGTGGGTAAAAGATAACAAATACAGATGGGCAATTTTGGATAAAAGGTTTCAAAAGCTTCTTAAATGGGTTGTCCCACCATTAAATATCAAATTCATTGTATAAATCATAAAAAATTAACATTAATGATAAATTTACATGTATAAATGTCCTACTTATCACCAGATGAGCAAGCAAATGCTCACTAATGGCTTTAAAGGGGCTGTCCGAGTGTTGAATACTGATGACCTATCCTCAGCACCCATGCCGATCAGCTGTTTCAAGAAATAGTGGCACTCCAGTGAGCGCTGAGGCCTCTTCCTAGGCTAGTGACATCACGTGCATTGGTCACATCGCCTAGACTAGTCCGATTCAAGTGATTGAGGTATGTGAATGTCCTTGGTAAGCTGCGGGGACACCTTGGTGCTCAGAAGAGTTCCACAGCCTCTTCAAACAGCTGACTGTGAATCAGATCTCCACCATGAATTTGACGCCGACCGATAGGTCATCAGTATTAAGAACTCGGACAACCCCTTTAAGATAACAGTAGATAAGAAGAGGAAAGAAGTAATTTAACAAATGTAGAATTGGATAAAACTGGTTTCAGAAAATAATACAGCTGTAGAGAAGTTCTGCAGTTATACACAATGGATAAACAGAAAGGAAGACAATGGTAGATCAGAAGAGGAGTAAAGAGGCAAGTTAAGGCGCATTTACGCTGTGCCGATGAGCAGACAATTATTGGGAAGGAAGTGGTCCTTCTCGACAATTGCCTGCTCGTCAGGGAGGGAAACTTCATTTACATGCAGCAATGACCTCCATTGTACTGCCATCAATCGTCCTCATACTAATTCATTGTTTCTGGGCAGAAGAGTGCAACAAAGATCATTCCACTCAAACGACCATTTTTGATCTGCAGCACCTTTACTAAAGCGGATTATCGGGAATGAGTGTTTTCAGGAATGTTCATTCACGATTAATCTACCCAACAACTGGGAAGTCTAAATGTTCCTTTAGGGTATTAAAATTGGATTAATAGCTATAGCAAGCCATTTGATTGCTCTGATTGTTTTTATACATCATGATTTTCAGGCATGCCTGAACTGGAAACTATTTTTAGCATAAAATACCGTATAATATTAATGTTGCAAAATATTCTCAGCTGGAAGCATCCAGTGAAATACGCATTGACAGGGCTGACATCCAATTCACCATTTCACCTGCTTTCTGAATATTAAACTGCAACCTCTGCAGAAGAATTACAATTCACCTTTGCTATGGCCGTCAGACATGTGCTTAGACCTTGAAATATATGAATGTTTAAGGGGATGCGGGAAGGAGCAGTTGGCACAAATGGGGCTAAGAAGTTTCTGGGGCACTGTGTGGCATTTCTTTACGCTCCCTTTCTCCCCTCACGTTTGCTCATACAATGCCGATTTAATTAGCCTGTTATCTCATAGTGCCAGCTGCTGCCTCTAACACTGTACATCCACCAGAGAGGAGGCACGAGGTGCCCTGTAGGAGGCAGAGAAATAGAGAATGAGTATGGAAAACATAGAGAAAATGATGGAGAAGAAAGGTGGGAGGGAGAGACAAATAGCTGATGAAAGAGGGACAGAGCTATAAATAAAAAAGGACATGGAAGAGTGACGTGTCATATTGTGTATTTTGATGCAGAAAAATGTTCTGTGGATACAATCACAAGTGCATGCATCTGCATCTACCAAGTATAAAACCTTAAAGAGCCAATGCCCATTTCCCTTCAGAACATTAGCTTACAGTATAGGAGAAAACATCTTCTGGAGATAGTGTGTGGTATCATGACTCATATTCCTGGAGGCTTTAGTTCTATAAAATCGCAACACCTGCAACTACGGTATAATAAATCTCCACAGCAAATCAGCTTTGCAATGAGGAAATAGCTCATAATGAAATTATTTCAGATTCAGGGCTATCTATTAATTCAACTTCTTTATGAATTTCGCCTCTTTCCCCACCAGGCATATGATATATATGTATCTTAGTATAATATTGCTATCTTGTATCATCCCTCTTACAGTGGAATACCCCAATTACCAGGTTAGATTAGCCCTAAAACACTTAGATTATTAACATGTATAAGCCGTTTCAGATTATTTCATGTGTGTATATGAGGAGTAGCACTAGAGCTGGCCATCCATGAATTGTATATTCTGTAGAATTTATCAGAAGTTTACCCCTCTGCAGGCTTTATCTTTGATTGCCATATTTCACTGAGTTTGTGGGCAGAGACTAGTTGCTATGATGTCTTCCATACACAGCACACAGAGACGAGGAGATCCTGGTCCCCTATCACTGTTTCTCATAGGCAGGGAAGCAGCAACATGAAAAAAACAGTATAGACAAGTACTGAGCAGTGTGCATGAGAATCCAGTAGCTCAGAGACCATAAAACACAAATTTTAGACGGCTCAATGGAGGAGACAATTATTGGAAACTAAAAAGCCGCATTGACATGCAGCAATCACCTCTACTGTATGGGGACAAGCAATGGCTACTGCCAACACTTGTCCTCATAGAGATTCATTGTTTCTGGGTAGCAAAGCATTCACGCAGCATGATCTGCTGTCAAGAAACTATAAGTGAGGTGTCCACATGAAAGATCAATTCACCCAATGAAAGAGCATTTTACTCATTCATCGGTGATCTGCGACAGATTATCGGGAATAAGGTTTGGTAGTAACATTCCTTCGCAATAATCTGCCAATCGGGCAGTGTAAACCTGTCATTACTATTAGCGGCAGCTGTGTCTACATGTGTGTCTCTGCCCTACCTCCCAATTTCTATGAGCAGACCTACCTCCCGACTTCTTTGAGCACAGTATAATCTGACCCCTTAGTATTGATCATCCCTGGTTTCCCAAAACAGATTTTGGGGACAGGGGTGCACCACCAATGAGGCCAGATGAGGCAATTGCCTCAGGCAGCACCAGGTAGGGGCAAGAGGGAGACAATGGAAGGGCCAAGGGCAATGAGCACTTTCATTGTGGCAAAGTGGTTAGGTTAAGAAATAGGCGCCGTTTCAGTTTTCGCCTCAGGCAGCAGAAAGGCTAGGTGCACCCCTGTTTGGGGAGGAGAGAAGAGGAGGAAAAGGGATCTGTTAGCGAAGAAATAAGCATTTTCTCTGATAAGATATATTAGGCCATAAGCTTAGGGCAAGGACCTGAAAGGTAGTGTTTTCCGAAATACTGCCTGTACCACGAGCCACACAAGAAAGGCAGTGGGAGATTGGGAGGTAAACAAGTGGCTCAAGAACTGGTGTAGGAAGGAGGGGTTTGGGTTCCTGGAGAACTGGGCCGACTTCTCTGTCAGCTACAGGCTTTATTGTAGAGATGGGGTGCACCTCAATGGGGAAGGGACATCTGTTTTGGGGGAGAAGATGGCTAGAAGGCTGGAGGACTGTTTAAACTAGGGACTGGGGGAGGGTAACTACATTATAGGAGGGGAAGATAGTGCAGATAGAGACCTGGGGCAAGGTAATGGAACAATAAACAATAATAAAATACTAATAGGAGTTTATTATAAACCACCTAATATACCAGAGTCTACAGAAAATCTACTTCTAAATCAAATAGACGAGGCGACAAATCATAATGAGGTTGTTATTATGGGGGATTTCAACTACCCCGATATAGACTGGGAAACTGAAACCTGTATATCTCATAAAGGAAACAGGTTCTTGGCAATAACCAAAGACAATTACCTTTCCCAACTGGTTCAGGACCCGACTAGAGGGACAGCCATACTGGACTATTGGATTAACCAATAGACCTGACAGAACAACAGATGTGCAGGTTGGGGGACACCTGGGAAATATGACCATAAAATAATAACCTTCCAATTGTCGTTCAAAAGAGTGTTTCTTCAGGGAGGAACAAAAATACCAAACTTCAAAACAGCAAAATTTAACTAAGAGAGGCCATAGGCCTAACTAACTGGGACAAAGTCCTCAAAAATAAAAATACAGCCACAAAATGGGATATTTTTAAAAGAATCCTAATATCTAATTGTGAGAGGTACATACCTTATGGGAATAAAAGGGTAAGAAACAAGAAAAAAAAATGAAAGACAAATAAAAGACGCCAAACTAGAGATCGAGAGATTAATCGCCAAAGAGAGTAAAACTAACACTAAAATGTTCTTCAATTATATAAATGGTAAAAAGTATAAACCTGAAGGTGTCAGCCCCTTACAGAGTAATGAGGGGGGAGTTGCAGAGAGCGATGAGGAGAAAGCAAAGCACCCCCGTATCCTAAGAGAATTAAGTAATGACATAGCCAGACCCTTATTTCTGATATTTAAGGACTCTATACTGACAGGGAGTGTTCCACAGGATTGACGCATAGTAAATGTGGTGCCAATATTCAAAAAGGGTCCAAAAACAGAGCCGGGAAACTATAGGCCGGTAAGTTTAACATCTGTCGTGGGTAAACTGTTTGAAAGTTTTCTAAGAGATGCTATCTTGGAGTACCTCAATGAAAATAAGCAAATAACTCCATATCAGCATGGCTTCATGAGGAATCGGTCATGTCAAACCAATTTAATAAGTTTCTATGAGGAGTTAAGTTCTAGACTTGACCACGGTGAATCAATGGATGTCGTATATCTGGACTTCTCCAAAGCATTTGACACTGTACCGCATAAAAGGTTAGTATATAAAATGAGAATGCTTGGACTGGGAGAAAATGTCTGTATGTGGGTAAGTAACTGGCTCAGTGATAGAAAACAGAGGGTGGTTATTAACGGCACATATTCAGATTTGGTCAATGTCACTAGGGTACCACAGGGGTCAGTATTGGGCCCTATTCTCTTCAATATATTTATTAATGATCTTGTAGAAGGCTTGCACAGTAAAAAATCAATTTTTGAAGATGACACTAAACTGTGTAAAGTAATTAACACAGAAGAGGACAGTACACTGCTACAGATGGATCTGGATAGATTGGAGGCTTGGGCAGAGAAGTGGCAGATGAGGTTTAACACTGACAAATGTAAGGTTGTGCACATGGGAAGGAATAATGCAAGTCACCAGTACATACTAAATGGTAAAACACTGGGTAACACTGACATGGAAAAGGGCCTAGCAAACTAATCTGCAGAAACCAGTGTCAGACAGCTGCCAAGGTCAATAAGATAATGGGTTGCATCAGAAGGGGCATAGATGCCCGTGATGAGAACATAGTCCTGCCACTTTACAAATCACTAGTCAGACCACACATGGAGTACTGTGTACAGTTCTGGGCTCCTGTGAACAAGACAGACATAGCAGAGCTGGAGAGGGTTCAGAGGGGGGCAACTAAAGTAATAACTGGAATGGGTGGACTACAGTACCCAGAAAGATTAACAAAATTAGGGTTATTTACTTTAGAAAAAAGACGACTGAGGGGAGATCTAATAACTATGTATAAATATATCAGAGGTCAGTACAGAGATCTCTCCCATTATCTATTTATCCCGAGGACTGTGACTGTGACGAGGGGACATCCTCTGCATCTGGAGGAAAGAAGGTTTGTACACAAACATAGAAGAGGATTCTTTATGGTAAGAGCAGTGAGACTATGGAACTCTCTGCCTGAGGAGGTGGTGATGGTAAGTTCACTAAGAGTTCAAGAGGGGCCTGGATGTATTTCTGGAGTGTAACACTATTACAGGTTATAGTTACTAGAGATGGGTCGTTGATCCAGGGAGTTATTCTGATTGCGGGAAGGAATTTTTTCCCCTAAAGTGGAGAAAATTGGCTTCTACCTTACAGGGTTTTTTTGTCTTCCTCTGGATCAACTTGTAGGATAACAGGTCGAACTGGATGGACAGATGTCTTTTTTCAGCCTTATAAACTATGTTACTATGTATGTAAACGTGTGAGTTTTCATGGAAAACACAAAATTGTCTGGGTGACCCCAAACTTTTGAACGGTAATGTATATATTTGTTAATCAGATCTTTAGAGTTTAAGCACATGAACCAATTTCATGTCACAAGGTCAAGCCACCTGAAAACAACATGGCAAAACCATACGTCGGAAAGGCGTGCAGTTTTCAAAAATAAAAGTGCTATTGCAAATATTTAATTCTAATTTATGATTGAACATTTTCATACAAATTTGCTTTAAGGAAGTGTGGCCATGTGACTTTATCAGTTTAATAAAACATGTTCTTCTAGAAGCAAATACTCTTCCAACACATGGTTTTGTTGTGTCAGAAAACCACAACCACACCGTTCTTCAAATCATCCTAGTTTTCCTACAATTGTGCCAAAGCCTCTGACCTTCTATAAATCTGTTGTAAATAGAGATGAGCAAATCCATTTGAAACAAATTGAATTCGACACAAGTTTTGTAAAAATTCAAGTTCCATCCGCATTAGAATTTTTGGTGATTTGATTTGGGTGAATTTGAGGTTTTGGTGACAAGGGGAGGTAGAGAAGTAGAGAAAAATTAATTAAAATGTTAAAAACGTGAGAGACAAGAGAATCCTAAGAGACCTCAGAGTATCATTCACAAATTTTTAAGCCCAGTTTGTAGTTAGGCATTTTTGATTCGGTAGTATTCATTTGGATCAGAATTTAATCTGTCCACAGATTCAGGCTTAATGAACCTGAATCAAATTTGGAGCAGTTTGTTTATCTCTACTTGTAGATGCTGTCTTCATTTTCACCCAGTGCACCAAGTTTCAGTCTTTTCAATATTTTTATGATCTAGTTAGTAAATGGTTTAGAATTGCTTTGACTAAATTATAAATATGACATGTACTCTGTTTTCTGCACATGCTGCAGAAACAAGCTCATTCATCTTTATCGAATGGAATTTTCTGTCCAACCTGCCATGTGTGAATATACTTAGTGTTGATCGAATGAAAATTTTGATTCGGCGAATTTCACAAAGAAATTTGCTTTGTGGCGAATTACTTTGTTACAAAGCACATTTCTTTGCAAGTAGTGGGTGCAATGATGGGGAACGCCAATTGTGCCGCCCCCATTATTGAACCCCTCAGATGCCGCGTTCATCTCTAATTGCGGTATCTGATGCAAAAATGGAAGCCTTTCAGGGGTAAAAAAAAACAAACCTCATCTGTTTGAGCACAAAGTGGCCACCGCAGCCATCTTGATTGAATATCCGGCGCGAAATCTCGAACGGTGCGTGACAACGTCATCACGCTGGCTGTCGTGGTGACATCATACTTTACCGTGCACAAGATGTGGGATCTTCAAAACAAGGTGACTGTGGCGGCCTCTTTGTGCTCAAATGGATGAGATGAGTATGTAGCTTTTTTATGCCTTTTCAGGAAAAATGAATTAGTTACCATGAAGCATGAGGAAATTCAGCTTCGCAGCGAATCAAATTTCCCTGAAATTCGAATTAAAGTCCACTTCAGATACTTCGATTAGCGCAACCCTAAATATACCCTTTCAATATCTATTGGGAAATGTTCTGTGAGATGTCCTTTCTTACACTGCTAGACTTTCGTCACCAGGCCTGCTTGTTAGCCCCCATCTGTGGCTTTTTATATCTCTCAAGTTGACAACTAACATTTAACCTTCTGTCAAGAGGCTTCAGGGATATTCGAAGTCAGGCCAAGGGAAGTTTTATATCAGGGTAATATAAGGTACTGATAAATATATCTGATTTATACACTGTGTGGCAGTTATCAGACAAGATAACATATTATTGGGCTAGCGTCCAAAGAATGAAATATATACAAATAGGTCTAGTTTACACTGGGAAAATGGTGTCTTAGAGGTCAGTTTTCTATTTTCTACAGGTATTGAATAGAAGACTGAAAATATCTACATGTAAGGCATTCATCCAGGCAATTAAACTCAAACCACATTGAATAGTTTATATAAGTGGACATTAGAGATTTCTCTAAATTCGTTTTGGGTTCGATTTGCTCAAATCGGCTGTCAGGTTCAATTTGGTCCAAATAAATGTGACCCAGAATGAAAGCACCCTAGTTGTGTATGACATTCTGAGGGCTCCTAGGACTATATCCAACCTCTTTCAATCTCTTTAACCCCAAAACATAAGTAATGTCTAAATGACATATATGTCTATGGGTAAACGGATGGTATTGGGTGGTTACAAACTGCGCTTTTTCACTGCCTTCTGATCCATAAAATGGTGGCTGCAATTTTGAGTGATTTACGCAAGGCAAAATTACAAATGTTTAGACTATTACAAGTGAATCTATATAACACTGGACTGGATTCCCTATATCAGATCACTGATTGTTTGAATTATTTTCTGTTTGCTCATATTGTTACCTAGGTAACATGATGTCATTATTGGGTGAAGAGTGGGTTATTTAAAGTGTTTTATATTTTTTTGAGGGGTTATGTATGTTTGAAAAAGCTTTGTGTCTGAGCCAAAGCGCATCACGTGTACTGATACAGATGCCACAATAAATCTACAGTAATTGCAAAGAGGAATGAATGCCGGTCTTTCTTCTATATTTATATGTTTTATAAAAATGATACACATACAACTGAAAAAAACCTTTATGAATTATTTATTAAGACAAGATCTATGCTATATTTTCCCTCTGCTAAGATGAAAAAAGCTAAAGGTAAACTGAAAACAAAACTAATCTCATAGTATACCATGGGATTAGCTTTGATGCTAGAGGTCTTCCATAGCTGGACAGAGAAAAATTACAGGTGGCATTGCTCTGTCTGGCGCACCAAATGCAGAACTTTTCCATCATTTGTGTTTTGCTCGGGGAAAAAAATGTTTTGAGGCAAGTGATACTGTATATAGTATAGCTTTACATCAAAGTGGATCAATGTTGCAGACCTTGAGCCTCTGAGAGGTTTGAGAAAGAGTTGGCATGGATGTCATACCAGCCACTGAGAATCTAAGACGTTTGGGAAAGAGTTGGCATGGATGTCATACGAGCCACTGAGCATCTAAGAGGTTTGGGAAAGAGTTGGCATGGATGTCATACCAGCCACTGAGCATCTGAGAGGTTTGGGAAAGGCATATCATGGATGGTATACCAACCACTGAACATCTTAGAGGTTTGGAAAAGAGATGCCATGAATGTTATACCAACCAGTGAGCATCTGAGAGGTTTGGAAAATAGATGGCCTGGAAGTTTTACCAGGCACTGAACATCTCAGATAAGTTTGGAAAATATATCTAATTATTCGGCAGGCACACTCACATATGGGATGTATGGTCAAGCACAGGTTAAAAAGTCAAATTTATTACCAAACGTAGTTAAAATAATGTCCCTAATAACAATAAAATGATACATAAATAAATTCTAAATCATAAATATAATATTATGTTCAGTTCCTAAGTCCAACTATAGTACAAATAATGCAATTATGGTGGAGTATTCAATTTGTATAATTGATGTTGCACAAAGTTCCAGATAGGGCTGAGGGTTAATATTCCTGGATGTAAGCTTATTCCTTGGTGAGTTGGTTAGGGATGTCCCCTTAAATAACTGTTTGTTTACTTAGTAAAGAGTAAATAAGTTCATATCATATGATGCCGATTTTGTATATCTTATGATGACAATTTTGCAGGTGAGTATGTGTACATTACCACTCCTGCGATCGCTGTGCGTGCCTCCTGTTGCAAGGATCCCGTCCTCCGGCTGTGTGTAGGACGCGCACCCTCCAGCTGCGGGGATCCCGTCC
This sequence comes from Rhinella marina, assembly GCA_900303285.1. Taxonomy (NCBI): domain Eukaryota; kingdom Metazoa; phylum Chordata; class Amphibia; order Anura; family Bufonidae; genus Rhinella; species Rhinella marina. Next base: position 210,781 of record ONZH01019766.1, on the reverse strand, counting down.
TCCGGCTGTGTGTGGGACGCGCGCCTGATCTGCGCGCCTTTTCACAGTAACACACGTGGCATCCCACGTGATTGCTGTTTCTCCGTTCAATGGATGGGACGATCGGGCTTCAGCGTTGTCAGGCTTGAAGTTATTCTGCCTGTATGTTCTGTTGCTGCAAAAACGGTCCTAGATCAATTCATAAGTAGTATATTTCTTCTTCTTGTGCTAGTTAATTTTGCACTATAAAATATGTCCATAGGTTTAGTTTAATAGTTCATGTATGATAGTAAAATCCAAGAATGATCTGTCCCAGAGTTCAATTAGATATAAATATAGTTATAATTTAAGCTGCCACTTCTGTACCCAGACGCGTTTCGGGGTTAATTCCCCCTCTTCAGTGGAAAGAGTTGGCATGGATGTCATACCAGCCACTGAGCATCTGAGAGGTTTGGGAAAGGCATATCATGGATGGTATACCAACCACTGAGCTTCTAAGAGGTTTGGAAAAGAGATGCCATGAATGTTATACCAACCAGTGAGCATCTGAGAGGTTTGGAAAATAGATGGCCTGGAAGTTTTACCAGCCACAACATCTCAGATAAGTTTGGAAAATAGATCTCATGGATGGTATAATAACCACTTAGGAAATGAGTTTGCATTTAAGTCTGGCTTCTCTTGAGGACAATTACTGTAGCACTTCTCTCATGGTCAACAAAGCACAGCATCAAGCTCAGACCTAGAGGAGATAAATGATTGGGCTCTAGGCTAGAGAAAAGTTAGAGAACTTTGCGCCAAAATATGACAAGTTTTAGGCGCTCCCTAAAAACACGTCTTTGTAGGTTGGCCTATCACATCACCTAATCCACATCCATACACCCCCACCCCCAACTTTATTCTTCTGAACCTGATCTATCATTAAACTCTATCCACCACAAACAAAAGCAAAGTGCTTCAAAGTGCTTGCATATCCAAAAAGAATGATTAGTCTAGCATGAATAAAACTTCTTCTTTACTGGTATGTACATATTAAAAATCCATGTTTGGACTCACCACCACTTTTACCACCTAATACACAGCCAATGCGTTTCTGATTTACCTTGTGTCCTTAGTAGTGATGATCGAGCACCCCGATGTTCGGGTGCTTGGGTGCTCTGGCCGAACACTGGGTGGTGCTCGAGTGCTCGGCCGAGCACCCGAGTATAATGGAAGTCAATGGGAGAAGACCAGGCTCTGCAGAGGGGAGGGTGTCTGGTCCATAGGGAAACATCAGAAAATGGTGGAAACACCACAGAAATGGTTAGGGAACAGCATGGGGAGGATGTCTGGATGCATCTTGGACACCGAAGTCGCTGCTATTAAAGATGATGGCCGACTATTACGCCACTTTTACGGAATGACAAAAATACCCCCCAAAAACCCAAGATAACATCGATTTTACAGGAAATATTGTTAGGAAACATAGGTTTACTTGTACATTAAGCGCAAGTGCTGCCAAAAATTACACGGATGAGGCACTCCCATACAACAGGTATATCATATAAAGGAGGGCCTCATTCACATTGTGGTATAATTGTGGGACTCTGACACTCATAAAGCCTATGCACTAAGAGAAAAAGGGCTGCCACAAATTACAAGGAACAGGCAATCCAATACACCCTTTATTACACATAAAGTAGGGCATCAGACACACCCGTGAAAAATTATCATTGATGGCCTGCTGCTGACACTCAAAAACAATAGGGGTGACATGCTGCTGATGCGCACACCGTCCAAAAAATTTAAGAGTGACACTCTGCTGCCGAGCTGACCGAAAAAAAAATTTAAGGGACACATGCGGCTGCCAAGCTGACCAGCAAAAAAATTTAAGGGACACATGCTGCTGCCATCGCACCGCTAAGAGTCGCTGAAGACTGTTTCTTTTTCGCTATCCACTCTCGCTCTCCGCTCCATCGCCAGGGGTCACCTTCTTCAAGGGCCCCCAGAGAGGGAGCCAGAGAAACGGCTACCACATCCAATGAAGGCAGCAGGCGCTTAAATTACTCACTCCTGACTCGGGAAGGTAGTGACGAAAAATAACAATACAGGACTCTTATGAGGCCCTGTAATTGAAATGAGTACACGTAAAATCCTTGGAGGGCAAGTCTGGTGCTAGCAGCCGTGGTAATTCCAGCTCCAATAGCGTATATTAAAGTTGCTGCACTTAAAAAGCTCGAAGTTTGATCTTGGGATCGAGTTGGCCGTCTGAAATGAGGTGAGCTAATACCTGTCAGAGCCCCTGCCTCTCGGTGCCTCCCCGATGCTCTTCGTTGAGTGTCCCGGGGCCCGAAGCGTTAACTTTTAAAAAATTGTAGTGTTCAAAGCAGGCCGTGTCGTCTGAATACTTCATCTATAAATAATGGAATAGGACTCCATGCTGCTTCCACCGCACTTTATCAAACTGTCCCAAATTTAAGATTGACATGCTGCTGCCGAGCAGACCGTCCCAAAAATTTAAGGGACACATGCTGCTGCCACCGCACTTTATCAAACTGTCCCAAATTTAAGGGTGACAGGCTGATGCTAAGCTGACCGTCCAAAAAATTTAAGTGTGACACGCTGATGCCAAGCTGACCGTCGAAAAAATGATATTCTTGATGTGACATTCTGCTGAAGAGCAGACCCTTAAAAATATTTAAGTGTGACACGCTAATGCCGAGCTGACCGTCCAAAAAATTATATTCTTGATGTGACATTCTGCTGAAGAGCAGACCGTTAAAAATATTTAAGTGTGACACGGTAATGTCGAGCTGAACGTCCAAAAAATTAAAGGGTGACACTCTGCTGCCGAGCTGACTGAAAAAAAAAATATAAGGGAGACATGTCACTTAGCTGAACGTCTGAAAGATTAGAAGTGACATGTAGCAGAGCTGAGCGTGTAAAACATTATGGTTGAGTGCCTGCTGGTGAGCTGACAGGCCAAAAAATTATGTTGCAGGTCCAGCTGGTGAGCTGACTGGCTAAAAAATTCGGGTGCAGGACCAGCTGGTGAGCTAAGTGTGTAAAACATTATGGTTGAGTTCCTGCTGGTGAGCTGACAGGCCAAAAAATTATGTTGCAGGCCCAGCTGGTGAGCTGACTGGCTAAAAAATTCGGGTGCAGGCCCAGCTGGTGGACTTCGAGGGCAGCCTAATAAGCTGTTTCATATGATGGAGGAAGAGGACGAGAAGAGTAAGGGGTACATGATAATACAGTGTATTCAATACACCCTAAAAGCCAGATTTAAGGTTCCTACATGTTAAGCCTCCTCTGGTGGAGTACAGAAGCCAGGGGCAATCCAGGCCTTGTTCATTTTGATAAGCGTCAACCTGTCAGCATTGTCAGTTGACAGGCGGATGGGCTTATCAGTAATTATGCCCCCAGCGGCGCTAAATACCCGCTCAGACAAAACACTGGCGGCAGGGCAGGCCAGCGCCTCCAAGGCATAGAGCACCAGTTCGTGCCACGTGTCCAGCTTAGACACCCAATAATTATACGGCATCGCTGAGGACGTTGACACGGTCAGCTAGGTACTCCTTTACCACCTTCCAAAACTTTTCCCTCCTTGTCACACTAGGCCGCTCATCAGGGTGAGGCTGCTGGCAGGGTGTCATAAAACTGTCCCAGGCCTTGGAGAGTGTCGCCTTTGTTGGAACTGCTGTGTGTTCCCCTCGTCTCCCCTCCTCGGGTGGCCAAGGAACTACGTACTCTGCCGCCAGCGTAGTCAGATGGAAATTTGTGGAGCAATTTTTCGACAAGGGCCTTCTGGTATTGCATCATTTTACTTGTCCTCTCCACCACAGGAATGAGAGATGGGAAGTTCTCTTTGTAGCGGGGATCGAGAAGGGTGAACAACCAGTAATCCATGTTGCCTAATATGCGTATAACTCTCCCCACCAGGAATATGACTCTCAATATCCTCCTCGTCCTCTTCCTCCTCTTCAGCCCATCCACGCCGAAGAGATGGTGTAAACGTGGTATGCCTACCCTGTGTAGCGGTGGCAACTGTCTCCTTCTCCTCCTCCAATTGGTGCAGAGAAGACGAATCGAGGGTGGTCTGGCTATCACCCTGTGTAGGGTCTTCCCCCATTTCCACCTCTTCCACACGCAGAGCATCGGCCTTTATTGTGAGCAGCGAGCTTTTTAGTAGACACAGAAGTGGGATGGTTACGCTGATAATGGCATTATCACCGCTCAACATCTGTGTAGATTCATCAAAGTTGCGTAACACCTCACAGAGGTCAGACATCAATGTCCACTTGTCGCTTGTGAAGAGCGGAAGCTGACTAGAAAGGCGCCGACCGTGTTGCAGTTAGTATTCTACTACTGCTCTCTGCTGCTCACAGAGCCTGCTCAACATGTGTAAGGTGGAATTCCTTTGCATGCTCAGGTCGCACAGCAGTCGATGAGCCGGCAACCGCAAGCGCTGCTGCAGGGTTGCCAGGCCGGCTGAAGCTGTCGGTGACTGGCGGAAATGGGCACACAGGCGACGCACCTTCACCAGTAGCTGAGACAAATTGGGGTAGGTTTTCAGAAACTACTGAACCACTAAGTTGAATACATGGGCCAGGCATGGTATGTGTGCAGGGGTGGGATTCAAATTTTTAACAACAGGTTCCCTACTCAACAGCGGACACGCGGCGTCATGACACATATTTACAAATACATACATACAATATATGTGCTAAATTATCAGCACCACGACAAGTTGTTTTTTTTAACACTAAGCCACATCTCTAACTCTACCCAATGTCTATCAGTACATGTCCTAATCCTGCATAGTCCCCATTGTGCCCCCATCAGACCTCAGATCAGCCCACTGTGCCCCCATCAGACCTCAGATCAGCCCACTGTGCCCCCATCAGACCTCAGATCAGCCCACTGTGCCCCTATCAGACCTTAGATCAGCCCATTGTGTCCCCATCAGACCTCAGATCAGCCCATTGTGCCCCCATCAGACCTCAGACCAGCCAATTGTGCCCCCATCAGACCTCAGATTAGCCCACTGTGACCCCATCAGACCTCAGATCAGCTTATTGTGCCCCATCAGACCTCAGATCAGCCCACTGTGCCCCATCAGACCTCAGACCAGCCCATTGTGCCCCCATCAGACCTCAGATCAGCCCACTGTGCCCCCATCAGACCTCAGATCAGTGCATTGTGCCCCCGTCAGACCTCAGATTAGCCCACTGTGCCCCCATCAGACCTCAGATCAGCTTATTGTGCCCCCATCAGACCTCAGATCAGCTTATTGTGCCCCCATCAGACCTCAGATCAGCCCACTGTGCCCCCAATATCAGCCCACTGTGCCCCATCAGACCTCAGATCAGCCCATTGTGCCTCCATCAGAATAAAATAAAAAACTCTCTCACCTCTCCAGCGCCGCGGTTCCACTCTGGGTCTGGCGCTCCTCTGTCTTCTCTGCCCACGCTGCACTGTCACCTGACTGCGTGCAGCGTCAGGTCAGAGTGCGCGCGCTACGTCCTGATGCTGTACTCGGTCAGGACAGTGCAGCAGTGGCAGAGAACACTGAGGAGCGCCGGACCCGGAGCGGAGCCGCGGTGCAGGATAGGTAAGAGAGCACCGGATCGGGATTAAGCTGGTAACATGGTTCTCCGATCCGGCTGTAATTTTAACAACCGGATCTGGAGAACCGGCTGAATCCCATACCTGGTGTGAGAGGTTGGCCAGCTCCAAAGCCGCTACCAAGTTGCGGCCGTTATCAGATACAACCATGCCTGGCTGTAGGTTGACGGGCGAGAGCCACAGCTCAACCTGTTCCCTTATGCCATGCCACAGCTCTGTTTGTCACCCAGGCAAATAAGCTTCAGCACAGCCTGTTGCCGCTTACCGACTGCTGTGCTACACTGCTTCCAGCTACTGACAGAAGTCTGAGTGGTGCTGCAAGATGGCAATTCTGCATGGGAAGAAGTGGAGGAGGAGGTGGAGGAAGAGAAGGAGGGGTTGCAGGCGCAGCCGCTACTATAGGTGGCAGCGGAAATCCGCATGGAAGTAGGGCCCGCAATCCTCGGCGTGGGTAGCACCTGGGCCATCCCAGGGGACGACTCGCTCCCAGCCTCCACAACGTTCATCCAGTGTGCCGTCAGGTAAATGTAGCGTCCCTGGCCACAAGCGCTTGTCCATGTGTCAGTTGTTAAGTGGACCTTGCCAGTAACTGCGTTGGTCAGGGCCCGGGTTATGTTTCTGGACACATGCTGGTGTAAGGCAGGGATGGCACACCAGGAAAAATAGTGGTGGCTGGGGACTGCGTAACGAGGGACAGCCGCCGCCATCAGGCCGCGAAAGGCCTCAGTGTCCACCAGCCTAAAAGGCAACATTTCCAGGGCGAGCAACTTGGAAAGTTGCGTGTTTAGAGCTATGGCCTGTGGGTGGGTGGCAGGGTATTTGCGCATGTGTTCAAATGCCTGCGGTAAGGACATTTGAACGCTGCGCTGGAACATTGAAGTGGACGTACTGGCTGATGTTTCCTGGGAAGGTCCAAGTGCAGGGCCGGAGGCATCTGGGCCTGCATCTTGGACAGCACGTAACAGAGGGGAAGAGGAGGCAGTGGTGTGACATGCAGACACAGATCGTGGACCTAGGCGTTTAGCCCACCTTTTAGGGTGCTTTGCTGACATGTGTCGGATCATGCTGGTGGTGGTCAGGTTGCTGGTGTTTACGCCCCTGCTCATCTTAGTACGGCACAGGTTACAAATTACGATCCGTTTATCGTCAGCACTTTCCTTAAAAATCAGCCAGACTGCGGAACACCTAACCCTTTGCAAGGGAGCTGGCTGCAAGGGGCTGCTCCGGGGAACAGTTGCGGGCCTAGTTGGCATGACCTGCCTTCTCCCTTTTTCCACCCCACTGCCTCTTCCAGCCTGTTACGCTGCTGCAGATCCCTCCCCCTTTGTACTGCTGTCCTCGCTCGGTTTGCCACCTTCCCAGGTTGGGTCAGCTTTTTCATCGTCCACCACCTCCTCTTCCACATCCTCACTCTGCTCCTCCTCCTGACATGGTGAACTAACAAGAACCTGACTTAACTGCGTCTCATCCTCATCCACAACCTCTTGAGACACTAACTGCCCTTGACTTATTGGCAACTGTGTCTCATCATCATCATCCACCTCGGGAGAAAATACATGTCATTCCCCACCGTCATCTTCTTCAGACTGTGTTTGCTCAATAGGGTGGGAATCAGGGCACAATATCTCCTCATGTCCCACTTCAAGCGGCCTTCGTGAGAGGCCCAAGCCAAGGGACGGTGATGAAAAAAGCTCCTCGGAATATCCCAATGTGGGATCTCTTCTTTGCCCAGACTCTGCATGGTGGGAGGAAGGAGGATCGGGGAGAGGATGCGGTTGCCCAGACTCTTGGCTACTGAGACTGGACTTTGTGGAAGAGGGGGTGGTGCTGAACCGACTGGAAGCATTATCAGCTGAAATCCAACCGACTACCTGCTCGCACTGGTGTGGCGACAAGAGTTGTGTCTTGCGCCGCCCTGCAAACTGTGACATGAAGCTAGGAGTTTTGGATGACTTTGTTTCTTGGGCTCTGCCAGCAGGCACAGTTTCACCGCGCCCAGAGCCATGTATAGTATATATGCAACTTGGTCACAACTACAGTACTGCAGATTTTTATTAACTGTATGATCAGAAAAATTTAAACGAATGTCCAATATTCTGAATGCGCAAACGTTATAGAGCAGCCGCAAATGAGGAACTGCGGCCTAAATTAACAGTATTAAATGTAACAATGGATGTCAGCTACACAGACCTTTGAACGGTTGTAATACGCTGTGCACCTAGTGTTACTGACAGGGCACACTTGGGTTTTATTTGCCACCAAGGGCATAGTTAAAGGCTCATGGGCCCTGGTGCAACAGTTTAGCTTGGGGCCCCCCGCCCCCACTCAACGCTGGTGGGGATAATGCTAATGGGGCAAAAATACAGAATACACAGAGCACTGTATAAACATGATATAGACTTATATGAGGCAAATACACTGACTCACTGCACCAGCAGGCTCTGGCTGAGCAACTGAGCCAGCGAGCCCTTGCACTCAGGCAGGACATGCTGGTGCAGTGATCAGTCAATCCACAGGCTCTTGCTGAGAGCCTGAGCTGGAGCCTGCTGGTGCAGTGATCAGTGAGTCCTCTGACTCAGGTGCTCAGCCTACTGACTCATTGATCACTGCACCAGCAAGCTCCGGCTGAGCAGTGCACCTAACACAGGGAGAACACAGGAGAGTTTAGCATCGTACTTCACATTCCGGTGTCAAGACTCGATACTTATGATGACCTCTTTAGTCCTTTAGTGACCTTTAGTCACCTCCTCACCTCTGATGTCGGCAGCTGGCTCTGCAGTGAGAAGAAGGTGGCCACGCTGCATCTGATCACATTACTCCGGTGCAGAGCAAAGATCAGTGCTCTGCTGTCTGTCCACCACTCCTTATCAGTTTGTCCCCAGACATCAGTTGGCCTCACAGGCTGCTCTCCCGTCTCCATGGATCTTTCCTCGGCCAGCCACTAGCCTACACAGTCAGGGACTCTGGAGCAGCCTGGAGAAGCAGCGCGCTGAAACTGGCCAATGAGCAGCCTCCCTCCCTAATAACAAGCTCTACTATTGGATGTTTTGGGCAACAGCAGTATTGCTGTGCTGCCCACAAGATACACAGCGTGCAGTGCGCTGGTTAACTACAGAAAAAGCTTTTTTTCAAACCGTAAAATTGCCTGAACTACGTCTATGACGCTTGTGCAGGCGTTATTGCGACCTCTGGTCCTGACGCTGCAGACAGTCAGGACACAGAAGCAAAAGCCCTGAGAGGAGGGAGCAGGAGGAGGGGTAAGTACAATACAGCGCTACCAGCGCTTCACTCCCCCTCCTCCTGCATACTAGCGAGCCCTTCCATTATGGAAGCGCTCACTAGTATTCCCTTTATAAGATGCACTGCATCTTATAAAAGGAAAAGCAGTGTACCACTGGCATGGGGGGCCCGGTCGCAACTGTGACCGCTGCGACCCCTATAGTTACGCCAGTGTTTGCCACCCAAAAAAAAAAAGCCGTATTTCACAATGGACTTTTTGGAACAGCGACAATCTTTCTACCTACCCAAATCCTATCCCTATAGTTTAATTCCCTCCTTGGGCAAATTTAACTGCAGCAGCAAATGAGGAACTGCGGCCTAAATTAACGGTATTAAATGTAACAACGGATGTCATCTACATAGACTTTTGAACGGTTGTAATACGCTGTGCACCTAGCGTTACTGACAGGGCACACTTGGGTTTTTTTTGTCACCCCAAAAAAAAAAATGCAGAAGGATTTAACAATGGACATTTGAACAATGATACTAACCCTGCCTATAGAAATCCTATCCCTACACAAGTCCCTCCTTGCACAAATGTTATACAGCAAGACGCAAAAGAGGTACTGCGGGCTTAACCGCAGAAATTATAGCAAAGTATATCAGGTAGTATACAGAGAGTATCCTACAGCATGCAGCAGCAGCACATGTGGCATTAATGGCAGGCCACCTAGTGCTATTTTCACCACCTTTAAAGTCCTCAAATATAAGTAAATAAAGGTTTGTGCCAGATATAATAGCCCCTAATAGGGCTTTTGGGTCTTTTCTGAGCGATTTCTATCCCTGCTTAGCGTGCTTCTCTCCCTACACTCTCTGTCCCTCCTTGCTGCAGCTGTCCCTGGCTCGGTATGAGCCGGTCACATGTCACCGGGTGCTTTATAGCACCTGATGACGCGTTCCCGGCTAGCCAATCAGTGTAATGCCAGTAGCTAAAATGGCTACTGGCATTACAGTGAATGCAAGCACCTTCCCGCACACTAATTGGCTAATTAGCGTGCGGGGAGGGGACTCGAGCATGGCGCTCGAGCACACGCAGTATTCGGCCGAATACCGCGTGGTCCTGAGCACCGCCATGTTCGGCCGAGTAGTGTATTAGGCCGAACATGTTCGCTCAACACTAGTCCTTAGTCATGGGGTCAAGGATGCAGAGTGTATATCAGAAACATGTGGTGTTAAAAGTGGTGGTGAGTCCAAAGATAAATTTTTAATATGTACAGTACATACCAATAAAGGAGAAATTTTATTCATTCTGGACTAATCACGTTTTTAACTATCCTCCACACCCACGCACTCAAAAGCACTACATATTGGCTGGTGGCTAACTCATACAGCTTTAGGGTCCATTCACACGAACGTATATTTGCGGGCCCGCATTACTGCGGACCCGCAAATATACAGGGGCCGCCCGGCGTGTGTTCCGCAGCACTCAGAACACACGCCGTTCAGCCCCATTGAAAATGCCTATACTTGTCCGTGCGCACGGACAAGCTAGCTCCGTGCCGCGGCTCCCGGCCCCATAGAGGTGAGTGGGGCCGCATCTATTCCCACAATTTTGCGGATAGATACGGCCCCATTCACACGGTCGTGTGAATGGGGCCTTATATTTACTCCCCAATTTTGTTATAATGGCCTGACCATTGTACAAAACAAGCACTTGTTACCATTTGTGTCACCCCTATCTCCTCATAGATTGTAAGCTCTTGTAAGCAGGGCCATCATTCCTCTTGTTTTAATCGTTTACTTCTTTGCTACTATGTAATGTATGTTTTTGATTGTACATGACCCCTCTAATAGTAAAGCGCTGTGGAATATGTTGGCGCTTTATAAATAAAGATTATTATTATTATAGGCTATTTCTTGAAGAGTAGTCCCATTGACACCCAGCAATGATCCAAACACAGAACTGGAAGTAGAGGAGAATGGTTAACACATAAAATTAGATTTCCTGCAAAGCCAAATTTCCATGCTTCGTGTTAACAAACCGATTTTCCCTGAATGGCGGTAAAAAAAGAAAAAAAATCATACCTACCTGATTGAGAGTGAAGAGCCGGCCGCTGCCATCCAGACTGAAGATCCCACGCGAAATGGCGGCCAGCTCTTCATGATCAAATGGATGAGGGTATGCATCATTTTATTAATTTTTTTACACTGTAATATTGCTGTCAGATGCCGTGATCAGCTATGAATACGGCATCCGAGGGGTACAAAGACGGGGAGCCAGTCATTGCACCCACTACTTACAAAGAAATGCGCTTTATAGTGAAGTAATTCGAATCGAATTTTACAATACTTCACTCATCACTACATAGAATGGTGTATGGAAAAACCATACAGTACATACATACAACGCGTTTTGGGATTAATCCCCACCCTTCCTCAGGCATATAATTCTCCCACGCTGGCAGTGCCCATGTTATACTCTTTATTTGAATATATTTTGGTCACAATTTGGCTAGAGATAACAGAAAGCCTAGGACTCTTGCACTCAGGGAATAAATATTGTTTGTTTCTGTGCAAAGGTACGTCAGACGTTTAATATAAATCTTTAATAAAAATCTCACTTCTATTGTTTTCCAGTTCTCCGAATGCCGCCAGCAATTCACTGGATATTTTTATTCTAAATATTAGCATCCCCAAGTGAAACTTGAGCTAGAACTCCATCTACCGTAACTGTGTTTCTTTTACTTAGATCTCTTATAAGGAAAAACATCTTTATGCCTAATCTCTTTATAAAAGGCATCCAGTTTCTGTGTGTGTTATTATATCTACTGTAGACTAGCGGAGAAATGCACTTATTACATGCAAACGTATACATGTTCCTGGGCGTAGCCATAACAACCCAAATAAAATGATGCACAATAGAAAGAAACTTTTTATCAAGTCACTTCTTTTTTTATTATTTTTAAACAGCTTTATGTCTAAAAATAAGGGATGAAATAAGGGATGAGATCACCTTTAAAATATTCCCTTCTACATCATTTGACCAAAATGCAAATCACTGATGTGCTGTGATTGTTGGACAGGGCCCTCACTCCTAGTGTTTCATTTGTATATTAGCTAGTCATGTTTGTATTGTACAAGAACCCGATGACTTTGTAAAGCGCTGCGGAATATGGTGGCGCTATATAAATAAATAAATATTATTATTATTATTATCTAGACGATTAAAAAAAAGCATTTACATCATTTTAGTAACTCCACATTAGATATTGTCACATTTGCAGTGCCATCACCTGCCTCTCTAGTGCAAAGGGCCTTTTACTTTATAGATGTAGCAGAGTTGAATTGGCTACAACTTGCTGTTGTATAACCACATGTGATTTGTCATTTTCCGTAGCACCAAGGCTGGATTTAAATATCGACGCAGTGTGAAACAGAATTACAAATGAATACATATCTGATAATTTCAGAGGTAAATTAAATTGATGTGGGAATGGGAGAAGAGGAAAACAGAGGGTGCCAAGTGATATTTTCATAACTTTGCCAAGAGTGGTGCGCAGTGTCACCAGAGTCAGTCCTAGACAGACAAAGGAGGACATTAATCAAAACTGGTGTAAAGTAGAACTAGCTTAGTTGCCCATAGCAACCAATCAGATTCCACTTTTCATTTTCCAAAGGAGCTCTAAAAGATGAAAGGTGGAATCTGATTGGTTGCTATGGGCAACTGAGCCAGTTCTACTTTACACCAGTTTTGATGAATCTCCCCCAATAGAATTAAAACTTAGGTACTCCAGCAACCTTTTATATAGATCTCCTAATGCAGACTTGTGCGCCCCTCTACAGCCTACATTTCCCATTATGCTTCGGGCTTTTGCATAGTTACCAACTGTCCTGAATTTGGCAAGACTGTCCCTAATTTTCAGAGTCCCTCATATATATCCCCAGAGATACACATGGTATGTAATGCCCTTCCCGCAATTTCCTTCTCCACTGTCTAGAGAGAGATATAGCTATGTATTTCTATGAATTTAGAAGTAGGAATAGGAAAGTAGTATGAATTAATGGAAGGTGTCTGGGCTGCTTACTCCAGCAATGAGGGAAGTTACTGGATACTTCAGTCCACCTATGAATGCAGAAGTAGGTGGACCTGAAGGATAAACAGCAGGGGTCGCTACCAGAGATGAAATTAAAATGTACATAAAAAATCTAACAATATTTTTATTGCATGTATATTACAAAAATACTATTTTTGTAATGCCCTATTTATTATCTATCCATACTTTTCGTGGAATAATACTTTTAAGAAATTAAAGGGGTAATCGAGTTAAAGTTACCCCTTATTCACAGGATGGGGGATAACTATTATATAAATGGAGATCCTACTGCTGGGACCCCAATCAATTTCAAGGACAGGGGCCCCATACCCCATATCCCCAAATGATCAGAGCAGCCGAGTGGGCATGTGGATTTTCTGTCATTCTTCTCTGCAGATCTCTCAAACTCTGTCAGGTTGGATGTGGACAGCCATTTTAAGGGATTTTTGATTTGAGAAGTCAGGACACTGGCTGGGCCAATCAAGGACATTAACAGAGTTGTCCCTGTGTTGTCTTGGCTATGTGCTAATGCCAATTGTCTTGTTAGAAGGTGAACCTTTGGTCCAGTCTGAGCTTCACAGCATTAAGAATATCTCTGTCCAGTACTTTGCTCCATTCAGCTTTCTCTCAACCCTGACCAGTCTTCCTGTCCAGTTGCTGAAAAACACCCCCACAACATGATGATGCCACTACCATGCTTCACTGTAGCGATGGAAATGGGCAGTGCGTGGTTTCCTCCTAAGGGGACACTTAGAATTGAGGACAAAAATATGAAACTTGGTTTCATCAGACCACAGAATCTCATTTCTCACAGTCTGAGAGTCCTTTAGGTCCTTTTTTAAAAAAACTCCAGACAGGCTTTCATTTGTATCATTCATTTCTATGGGTGTAGAAATAGGCAAGCACTGCACTCAGTTATCCCTGGAAATCCCATAGAAATGAATAGAGTAGAAGCGCACATGCCCAAAAAGGCCGCTCTGTTCATTTCGAGGGGCTCCACAAGGTGCAGTTCCCCCATTTTTGTGATCATGGGAGGCTCAGCGGTAGGACTGATCTAATAGGGAATAACTTCATATAACCAAAAGACCCCTTTAATCAGCCTAGTCTTTGAACCTATTCAGATTAATTAAAAATGATATTCAAGGGTGGACATTGACTTTAAAGGCCTGATAATGAAAATTGGAATCTGTGACATCTGATAATCCCATTATTTCTATAGGAACAGATGTACATTTTATGTCTGTAGGTACAGTGCATGCTCCTTTTGTATAAAAAACATTTGCATTTCTTCCTAAAAAGAAGAATACGCTTCCTTGCTCTGAGCGAATAAACCACAGAGTGTGGCACACTTGATGGAGGAGAGAATAAAGGAATGAGAGAGGAGAGGGTGGAGGAGGAGGAGAGTGTGAAAGGAACAAAAAGAGGCAGATGTGTGGGTGGGGGGGGAAGACGCTCCAAGATATGGGGAGAAGGTGTAGAGGGAATGCGATTCTGCAATGGGAATACAAGATGTTGAAACACAAAGGGAACATTAAGAAGAATAAGGAAGAAGAATGGGTGCGCTGGAAAATAAAAGGGAATGGTGACAGCAGCTGAGGTGTGTGGTGGCGAGAAGAAGGTGTTAAGAATGGCAGAAGCAGAGAACCAGCAGTATGGTGATATAAATAGAGAAAGAATAAGAATGATGGGGACAAAACCTGAAGGGAGACAAATGTGCAAGGCGTGCGGAGGAGAGGAAATTCTGTACTGTACTCAACCATTTAAAAGGGGATTTGCAAAGACATTAAGGGTACCGTGATGGGCATGCTATAGAGACGACATATCACAATCCTTGACTTTCTGCATTCATGTCTTGAAATATGTACATGCCGCCAAAGAAATACGGTCAATACGGCAACAATAAAGTTAAGGGTCTCCCCGAAACACATGGCCGCCCCCTCCTCAGACGAGCACACTCCCTCCTTCGCACCCACACAGACTAAAACAAACAGTGCTTCATGTTTTCATATGGTAATGCTTCTCCATCTCCTAACGAGGCTGTTAATTAGAGCTGTGTGCAGCGCGGCAGGAGGAGGGGTTGTAGGAATGTGATTATAATGTGTTGCTGTGGGTTCATTCCAATGCAGAGGGACATGCAGAGCATTGCACCACATTGAAATGTGGATTATACTGGTAGAAGGGAGGCGGGGGTCCTTGTGTATGAATGCGAAGGAGGGAGTGGGAAAAGATGTGTCATTTTTATACGTGATGCTGAAAGACAGCTTCCCGCTATTCTACTGCTTTATACCGGAGGGGAAAAGGAGAAGAGAGGGGGTGCCTAATGAGCAAGAGAAAGAGAGAGAGCCATAGGAATGTGACTAGGTAAGTAAAAGGCCAAGGAGAAGAAAAGCGTCAATCCATGGGTATGAGAGATAATAGACGGAACATGACATATTCACACAGATGTGCGCTAAGAAATGAAATACTTTAGGAATGTAAATATGATAACATAAATCAAACTTACGAGATAATTCCAATATGTTCACAAAACCAGTCTGATGAAATAAATCCAGAAATGTAGGGATTACAAGCACACAGGCTAAATAGAAAATGCCAGGATGGTGGAGCAAATCCAGAGGCGAAACACAGGACTTCAGTGAGAGGTCAATATCAGACATGTATTAGACAGTTGAATGAAAGGGCGGAATTGAAAAAGAAAAACAAGTAGTAGATGATCTTCACAATCCTACTGACGGAAGAATATTCAATTAGAACAACAGCAATAAAAAGACATTTAGAGCACTGTGCCAAGGTACACAGAACTGCATCATCACAAAAATATTAGACTGAATGGGATACGTTTTGCGAAAATATGGTTCTAAGGCACACTTGCCAGCTTTTAAAGGGAGAGCCAGGGAGTGCCACTGCGCCCATTGACTCACATGGGCGCAGGCAGCCGCTTCCGTCGGGTGAGGAGGACGGAAGCGGCTGCCTGCGCCCATGCGAGCGCAGGGGAGCCAAGTGGTACAGTGCTCGTTACGAGCACGTTCGCTCATCTCTAATTCAGACCCTTTCACTTTTTTCACATTTTGTTATATTGCGACCCTGTGGTAAGATAAAGACAAATTCCAGTTTTTCCCCAACAGAATGTTTGAAATATTTACTAATTTATTGAAATGGAAAAACTAAAATATTGCATTGACATAAGTATTCAGACCTTTTAGTCAGTACTTAGTTGAAGTAGAGCCTCCACTCTTCTTGGGTATGATGCCACAAGGTTTGCAGACCTTTCATTTGGGGATTTTCTGTCATTCTTCTCTGCAGATCTCTCAAACTCTGTCAGGTTGGATGTGGACAGCCATTTTAAGGGATTTTTGATTTGAGAAGTCAGGACACTGTCTGGGCCAATCAAGGACATTCACAGAGTTGTCCCTAAGCCATTCCTGTGTTGTCTTGGCTATGTGCTAATGCCAATTGTCTTGTTAGAAGGTGAACCTTTGGTCCAGTCTGAGCTCCACAGCATTAAGAATATCTCTGTGCAGTACTTTGCTCCATTCAGCTTTCTCTCAACCCTGACCAGTCTTCCTGTCCATATGCCGAAAAACACCCCCACAACATGATGCTGCCACTACCATGCTTCACTGTAGTGATGGAAATGGGCAGTGCGTGGTTTCCTCTTAAGGGGACACTTAGAATTGAGGACAAAAATATGAAACTTGGTTTCATCAGACAGAATCTCATTTCTCACAGTCTGAGAGTCCTTTAGGTCCTTTTTTTAAAAAAACTCCAGACAGGCTTTCATATGTTTTTTTTTTTTTTTTTTTTTTTTTACTTAGGAGAGGCTTCTTTCTGGCCACTCTGCCATAAACCCAGATTGGAGGAGTTTTGCAGTGATGGTTGACCTTATGGACATTTCTGTTATCTGCACAAAAGATCTTTTGAGCTCTTAATAAGGCCGTTCTCCTCCAATTACTTATTTTGGTGAGGCAGCCAGCTCTAAAAGAGTCCTGGTTGTTCCAGGCTTCTGCCATCAGAATTATGGAGGCCATTGTGCTCTTCTACAGATATGTGCTTCCATACAACCCTGTCTCTGAGCTCTACAGACAGTTCTTTTCTTGATATGGCCTGTTTTTTGCCCTGATATGCATTGTCAGCTGTGAGACATTGAGACATTATATAGGCAGGGCTTTGTCTTTCCAAATCATGGAGGCAGGGGCGTAGCTATAGGGGGTGCAGAGGTAGCAGTCGCTACCGGGCCCAGGAGCCTGAGGGGGCCCAAAGACCCTTGTGCTGCATACGAAGACACACAAAGCACTGAGTGAAGGGGGGCCCAAGCTGAGCTCTTGCACCAGGGCCCATGAGCCGTTAGTTACGCCCCTGCATGGAGGCCTTCCAGAGCTAAATTTCAAGTGTCATAGCAAAAGATCTGAATATTTATGTCCGCATAAACTTTTAGTTTTTCCTTTTAATAAAATTAGCAACTATTTCTAAAATTCTTTTTTCCTGTTCTCATTATGGGGTATTGAGTGCAGATTGATGGGGGAAAACTTGATTATTATTTTTTTTAGCACAAGGCTGGAACATAACAACAGGTGAAAAAAGTGAAAGGGTCTGAAGACTTTTCGAATGCATTATATATTCAGTACTCATGGAGTAGATTTTCCAGCTCTTTTGGGAGTCCGGGAGGTTTCCCCTTTTCTGAGAGTCTCCTGGACATTCCAGGAGAGTTGGAAAGTATGTTGTAAGGCAGTGGAGTGCATAGAGTTATATACCCATAAACAGGGGCGTACATAGAAATCATGGGGCCCCATAGCAAAACTCAGAATTGGCCCCCCTAAAAAAAACACAATTTTTGCACTAACTTAAGGGCTCATGCACAAAACGTCTTTTTTGTCTGCATCCGATCCACATTTTTTGCGGGCGGTGGTGAACAGCCCACGGACCGCAAAAATGCCTACGGCCATGTGCTTGAGCCCTTATAAGAACAGGATGCATCACATAAAGCATCTTAAGGGTTAAGATGGTATTCCTGCTAGCTTCAGCAATGTATAGATGACATCAACAGTTGATTGCACAGGCTCAACTTCTGAACCTGTGCCATCACTGTGCTAAACACACACACAAAATATTACATATGCTTCAAATTCTGAGGGGGGTTCAGTACGTTCTACCGCTCATTGGCTTCTAAGAAATAGGCTATTAGTAATTGGGCAATGAAGTGCAGGGACTGAACCTCCCTTCAGAATTTGGAGCATATGTCTACGGGGGGCTGCTGTGTGGTAAGCAGTGAATAGTGCCCTGTGTATGTATATATATATATATATATATATATATATAGCAGTGAATAGTGCCCTGTGTATGTATATATATATATATATATATATATATACTAGCTGAAGGACCCGGCTTCGCCCGGGTATATTTAATTTTTTTCATTTACTGTTTGTGTGTATGTATCGTTAAAAGATATCGAGAGTGACCACTACAGTGCCCGCCCCTTTAACAGTGACCTCTACAGCAGCCCACCCCTTTAACAATGACCTCTACAGCGGCCAGCCCCTTTAACAGTGACCTCTACAGCAACCCGCCCCTTTAACAGTGACCTCTACAGCGGCCCACCCCTTTAACAGAGACCTCTACAGCAGCCCGCCCCTTTAACAGTGAGCTCTACAGCAGCCCACCTCTTTAACAGTGACCTCTACAGCAGCCCCTCCCTTTAAAGTGACCTCTACAGCAGCCCGCCCCTTTAACAGTGAACTCTACAGCTGCCCGCCCATTTAACAGTCACCTCTACAGCAGCCTGCCCCTTAAACAGTGACCTCTATAGCTGCCCACCCCTTTAACAGTGACCTCTACAGCTGCCCGCCCCTTTAACAGTGACCTCTACAGCAGCCCATCCCTTTAACAGTGACCTCTACAGCAGCCCATCCCTTTAACAGTGACCTCTACAGCAGCCCGCCCCTTTAACAGTGACCTCTATAGCTGCCCACCCCTTTAACAGTGACCTCTACAGCAGCCCACCCCTTTAACAGTGACCTCTACAGCAGCCCGCCCCTTTAACGGTGACCTCCACAGCAGCTAGAGTGGCCACTGTCTTCACCCCAGAAAGCCAGACCTTATCGGCCATTCCCCCAAACGTGAAACAGCGCCCCCAGTTCCCATGAAGACACACCACTAAACATGAGGCCACGCCCCCCTGGCTCTATGAAGACACGGAGGAGAAGCTGTCTGAGTGTGAGCTACTGAAAGGGTGGACATCCCTGTGTCTGTCTAGGCACTGTGTCGGACGGAGACCAGTAGCCAGAAAACTGGACTGTCCAGCCTAAAGCTGGACATCTGGCCACCCTAACATCAGCCTGGCCCTAGGGTGGCCAGAGGTCTTTTTTTAGGCTGGACAGTCTGGCTTTCAGACTCCCTGTCCTCTGTCATGCACAGGGCCTGGATGGACACATGTTCTTTTGAACAGCTCACTCTCAGCACTGTGCAGTCTGAGCAATGAGCTGCAGGGAGAAAGTCACCCTCCCCCCACCCCTGCAGCTGAAAGAAGGTGATTTTTACCTATATTTTTAATCCCGGTCAAATGCGGCATGGAGGGGGCGTGGCCTGACTGAGTCAGGGGCGTGACTTAGTGGGATCTGGGGGTGGGGCTTTTAAGTCCTTCTTTTGACGGTGGCCTGAATTACAGGTCGATGCCATAGTAATTTAGGAGGAAGGTGGGTAGCAGTGGAAGAATACATCTTTTATTACTACTGAACAGTAAATATGAGGTAATGATTGATGATGAATTAGTCTAAAACATAAGTTATATTTATGGTAACCAAAATACTCCTTTACCATTGTCATCCACAGTGCTCTGCCTCTTTAATTCAGACCTACAGCAGTGAACCGGCTAGGTTGTCGAGAAACCTGGTGTGTGGAGACTGCCTGTGAGCTTCTATTGGCTGATATGGGTCATGTGATCAGGCTACTATTGGCTAATTGGATAATGGGAATATCTCAGGAACGGTACGTCCTGGAGAGCTGAAAACTGTTCTAAAACCATCCCGGACACCTGATGTACATGTGTGCCAAATTTTGTGATTGTAGCTGCAGCGGTGCAGATTCCTTTAGCGGACATACACACACACACACACACACACACACTAAGTTTTATATATTAGATATTGTGGTGATGTGTGTAGTAATGTGAGGTGTGGGATGTGTATCTCGCCTGGATTGTCAGTTTAGCCAGATGAGAACTGAAATCCAGAAGTGGTATAGCTTCAGCAAGCATAGTTGCTGGAGCTGGTTTTTGTTTAATGTTGCATGGGCTGGATTTCTTGGACTGGGAGACAGGTTGGAAGTGGGAGCCTTCCAGTCCACACACCCTAATCCGCCACAGATTTTCCCTGGCCCCAGGTGAGGCCAGCTGGATTAATCAGGCAGGGATAAGTTAACCTGCACTGTGTGTTAGAGAGAGAGAGAGAGGACCCAGGGAACAGAACTGGAGAGGGCCCGTGTGGTCCCAGCCAGCAGGGCTGGGGGGCCACAAGGCTGAGGAAGCCTGGAAGAGAGAAAGGCTGAGGAGGCCTGAGAGGTTAGAGCCTGTGCTGGCTCTGTGTGGTCTCAGCCAAGGCTCAGTGTAGCCTGGAAGTTTGGGGGGCCTAGTGACCCTAGGAGAAGAGGGTCACACGGTCAGAGTCGGTAGGACTGTTGGACCATCTCCCCCCAAAGGTACGGTTGGAGTCACAGCCAGGAGGCTGCTGGACTGAACGGCTGAGAAAGCCGCACTTAAAAGCTGTGTGTAAACAGTGTTTGTATTTAGGTGAGTTAGCTGAACTACTGTGTTAGTCAGAGCCTAGCCGGGCAGGTGTTATTTTGATGGTTTTGTTTCATGCTGGAGCAAAAAGTGTGAAAACAAAGTTGTGTGAACTTGAAAATCCTGTGTTGTGAAGAAGTGTGTGATGGCGACCCCCTGAGAGAGGAATCGATCCCTTACAATATATATATATATATATACATGTATATATATAATATATATACATATACCAGCACAACCACTGACGCCTGTCCCCCTGCTATTCCTACATCACACATCTTGCCCCAGTCAGCACACTAGTCTACACCTACTTATACAAGCTCACTCTGTGTCCATCTCCCTTCCACCCTGCAGCACAGCATGAGCTGACTTTCTGCTGTGTCTGGGCCTGCTGGTTGTGGGATGCTGGAGAGGGAACCACAAGTTCCTGACAGCTATTGAATTTAAACAGTACCTTCCTGGCCGGGCTCTGCAGGTCACAGTGGTCAGGAGGTCAGAGCAGTGAAGTGCTGCTAACCTTGCCGGAAGCCCGCTCTCTCACAGGGCTCTGCTGCTTGAGGCTTCATTCACACGACCGTATTTTGTTTCCGTGTCCATTCCGTTTTTTTTGCGGACCGTATGCGGAACCATTCATTTCAATGGCTCCGTAAAAAAAACGGAAGGTACTCCGTGTGCATTCCGTTTCCGTATGTCCGCATTTCCGTTCCGCAAAAAAGATAGAACATGTCCTATTCTTGTCCATTTTGCTGACAAGGATAGGCATTGTTACAATGGATCCGCAAAAAAAACGGAAACACGGATGCCATACGATACGTCATCCGTTTTTTTTTGCGGATCCGCAATTTGCGGACCGCAAAACACATACGGTCGTGTGAATGAAGCCTAATCATGACAGGTACATCAGGAGAAGCAGCAGAGTGAATGAGGCTAAAAGATTAGACAGACAGCTGTAGGGGCAAGGAAGAAGTAAGCAGTGTACTCAGGTCGGAAAGGGGGCGGGGCCATTAAGCCTGGCCGGGCCCCTTCAACTCACTGGCCCCATAGCAACTGCATAGTCTGCCTCTATGGGCGGTACGCCAGTGCCCATCGAAAAACTCAAAATAGGGTCCACACGTTGCTTTATGCTATCACATCCTACTCCTGAAATAGGAGAACCTACAGTTCATAGAGTTATATAACCTACAGTTCATGGAGTTATATACCCATAGAAAACCTCAAAATAAGGTCCACACATTGGTGCCAACAATGAACAACCTAATTTGTATGTTGGCAGCATATAATGCCTCTTGATGTTTGCTGCTAGAGAAAAATGGATGGGTATATTGGATTTTGACATTCTCCATCATTTGTTCAGTTTGCCTGGTGGTTTTATACGTCCTCTCCCCATTACAAAAATATAGACACCTGACTGATTCAAGCTGTTGTTTAAGGCTACTTTCACATTAGCGTTAAGCACGGATCCGTGCAGATAATACAACCATGTGGATCCGTAATGAACGGAACTGGTTGTATTATCTTTACCATCTGTTGAACGGATCCGTCATGGACTCCATTGAAAGTCAATGGAGGACGGATCCGTTTACTAGTGTGTCACACCAAACTGATCCGTCCCCATTGACTTGCATTGGGGTCATTCCGGATCCGTCTTGGTGCGGATGCCTAGACCGGAGAGCAAACCGCAGCAAGTTGCGGTTTGCTCTCCGGTCTGGAGACGGAACGGAATGCTTTAAGGAGCATTCCGTTGTCTTCAGTTCAGTTTTGTCCCCATTGACAATGAATGGGGACAAAACTGAAGTGTGTTATTCCGGTATTGACCCCCTATGACGGAGCTCAATACCGGAATAGTTAAACGCTAGTGTGAAAGTAGCCTTAGGTGGAGTTCATCAGTGATCAGGGAAATTATTGGAAGGAGTGATCCTTGTAAAGGGGCCTTAAATGGGGATCTGTCACTAGTTTTAAGGTGTCCTAACTAAGGGCAACATAAACAAGTAACATGTCTTAGCAAAATGCCAGATCACTTTCTTTAACTAAATCAGCCATTTTGCCAAAATCTTGTTCTGAGCAGCTCCAGTGCATAATGATGAGTCACATATATTCATGAGCTCCTGGCTTTCCCCACCCACCTGCTGCTGATTCAGTTGGAAAAAAATGTCAATCAGAGGAAGGTGGGCAGGTAGAGCCGTGAGCTGATGAATATGGGGACTCATTGGTGTGCGCTGGAGCTGCTAGGATTTAAAAGTGAGGGATGCATAAAACTGGTGACAGATTCCCTTCAAAGGATCATTCCCCTCTGTTTATGGGTCCTAATTTTCTAAAAATTTAATCTGAAAAAGTTGAATTCTTTTCAGTCACTGATGCTTTACTAATCTGCACTTTATAATCATTCTGCTCTTGCTCTAATGGCAATAAGCCCTCTATGCTTATCAAGTGATATACTTGTGTTTAGTTCCAGGGGCCAATCTGAGGAGGCAGAGATGCAGGGGGAAGGAGAGAGCAATAGTTTGAGCCAAAGATGATGTAGGGGGCACGTCTCAGACTACCTCAGACTCCCTGTAGGCTATGTAGCTCAGCTGTAGTCACAGATCAAAGCTCTGCCCTAATGAAGATGAGCTAGAAAGCAGCCAAGCTGAACTGAGGGAAATAAATAGCAGGGTATCATCTCCTGTAGATCTTTCATTTTTGAATTCCTGTCTGGATTATCGCTTTAATGAGTGCTTGGCTGAGTCTGACAGCCATAAGGGCAACTTAAAGGGATTCTGTCACCACGATTTTGACTATTAAGTTATTTATAGCACTGGATTCAGCTGACTATAAGCATCTCCAAAACGTTATTGTTATAGGGCATAAATGAAGATCTGATGTTAAAAATACCTTTTTTATCAACTGTCAATCTCTTACTTAAGGAGCCCAAGGGGATGTGCCAGCGATGTTGGAGCCCGGCCACGGCGATTCAGTTGGAGCCCAGCACCGCCCACCTCATTAATATTCACTTCACTGCTTGAAGCAGTGAAGCTCCGGCACGGCTGTAATCCCGCGCAGGCGCAGTACATCCTGTGAAGCTGTAGCCCGCAGACCGCACGGCGCAGACCACTTAATGTACTGCGCCTGCGCGGGATTACAGCCGTGCCGGAGCTTCACTGCTTGAAGCAGTGAAGTGAATATTAATGAGGTGGGCGGTCCTGGGCTCCAACTGAATCGCCGTGGCTGGGCTCCAACATCGCTGGCACATCCCCTTGGGCTCCTTAAGTAAGAGATTGACAGTTGATAAAAAAGGTATTTTTAACATCAGATCTTCATTTATGCCCTATAACAATAACGTTTTGGAGATGCTTATAGTCAGCTGAATCCAGTGCTATAAATAACTTAATAGTCAAAATCGTGGTGACAGACTCCCTTTAAGAGAAAAGGGCAGACTGAACCTTAAGCTGTTTCCATCTCGCTTGCTAATTTTACTGTCATTTGTTAGAGGTGGACCTTTGTCGATCTGCAAAGCCCAAAGCAAGGGGACTGACCTGGCATGAGCTGGGTTCCCAATTCACATGGGCCCCATGCCTTGTCCGAAGTAATGACCTAGGGACAGTTAACGCAGAGGTCTTTTCTTGTTTACAATAAAACTTAGAAAACTATGGATATATTTAGAAAAGGTCATTATGTGGGCTGTTTCATGGCTACAAGAAGCAATGCTAATAATAATACCTTTATATTAGAGTATTACTATTTATGCATTTTCACATTACTCTATATCTATTGATGCAGTTTGTTTAAGATGACGTTTAAGTTTATAGAGTTATATTAGTAAAGTGGATTTTTTATTACATACTGTAACATATCCTAGAATTCAACAGCAAAAAAGAATTTAGTCCATCTAATCTGTCCATACTGCTAAGTGCTGCAGACCGCCGCAGATGGGTCTGTAGTATTCATATTATGCATACAGTTCAGAGCATCCTAAATACAGTAGTTTATGTTCCATTTTTATGTTATTAGGTTAGGAAAGCTTTTATAGAGAAAGGCATAAAATACCTTCAAAATGACTAGGCCAACATTTTGGGACATCTAGAAATCACCATATGAATCCCATCACATTTATAACCTCCTTGTGGGATAACTACATACTGCTTTGTGGTCCAGCCTAACAGGAAGAACACAATTTATTCTTCTGCCTACTTCTTCCTCTACTAGACAGCCAAAGTGAAATACCTGTAAACCTAACCCAAACATCTAGCTAGAGTGTCAATATGAAATATATGAAAGTAGCACTCGAGCGTAGAAAATCCTGTCCTAATAGAATGCCAGAGGAATGCTTGACAGAGAGAACAATAAAAGAACTAGATCAGTGCTCAAAATCCAGAGCTATCAAAAAAAACAGAAGCATACTTCATATAATAGAAGCACCATAATGCATATGAAGGAAAATAATCTAAAATGGTTGAAATGTAGAAAGGAATAGAAAGGCTTGATTTATCTACATCCAGGGCAACAGAAGTACATAACATTTTTAAATAATGCCTGTTTCCATTCAAAAAACAAAAATGTACAGTTATTGACGTTTAAGCTAAAATCTACTGGAGCTGAGATATAAGGGGTTGTTTGATGGGATCCTTCTGATGGCCACTTGAGATTCCCTGCATCTGATTACTAGGCTGTGCAGAATAAACTGGAATTTAGCTATGACTTCTCAAATGACAACTAACTCTACAATGTGCAACGTGATAAGATACTAAGCAACGTCCTATATGTCAGATTCCTAAGCTTTGTTGCTTGATGGAAACTAGGATACCATATTTAAAGTGGTAGCTGACCATGTGCATTGACTTTGGGAGATATACTGTAAAATTCCTTTCAACGCCATATATTCCATTGAAGGGTGACTGCACATGATGCCACTTCTCTGCCAAGATAAAGGAGTAGTCTTGCAATTGGGGATGGTCCCAGAGGTTGGAGTCTCTATTAGTTATAATGACAGTAAAGATAGTATAAAAGTAAAAATTATGAAAGGCTAACACGTGTCTGTCAGATTGTTCATTTGTACAAGTGGTCTGACCAAAAGAGTAAACTGGCAGATGAAGGAGATAATTTAAATAAAAACATCGCCTGAAATGGCAAATGATGAATCAAATACTATCTATCATGACAACAGTTAAAAATGACCAACCTGACAGATTACATTTTTGACAGACTATAGTCTACCATTGGCCAAAATCATCCAAATTACAACTTTATCAGGCTTTACACCTTTGAGTCAATCTCCATAACAACTCCAATTTGACAACAATTTACAGAGATATTCTAGTCAAATGATCTTTTGATAGTTTGGTCAAAATGGTGGAGTCTGTGATCCTGGACCATCATCAATTTCTAGTTAAAAAATGGCACAGAGTAAGACTGGTTGAAAAGGGTTCCCAGTCTGAAAGTTTCATTTTTAAAATAGTAAGGGTTGATTCACAAGACATTTCCAGGGCCGACCACGGCTCCCCTGATGCAACCTGTCTGTATCATAGTGATTTATGCAGTCAGTTCAAATGTTATCTTGGATCTATTGTACTGTTTCGGGCCAGGATATGTGGCTGCACACAGAACACATTTCCAGTACCAATCCCAGTCATGTGAATCAACCCTAACTGCTAGCGAGTGTATCAGTATAAACAAGTCTGCCTTAGATTGCTCAAGCCTTCAAGCCAATGTAAAATTGGTTTCCTACATTAAGCCTGACACTTGATACCGACCAAAACATGGAAGAGGGAATGAGACCTTAGGGTCCATTTCAGGGGCGTAACTACCATAGCGGTAGACCATGCGACCGCTGTGGGGCCCAGGGCGAGAGGGGGCCCAGTCTTAGTTGGGATCATTTCCTTTTCTACTGGAGATGAAAACTTGGTCAGGACTCCACCCTTTAAAAGAACAAATTTTAGCAAATGAAGCAGTGGAAAAATGGCCCAAGGGTCTTTGAAAAGGGTTTAGGCAAAAACTCTTCTGTCCTGTATGGGAGGCCTGGTTTGATCCTTGCTATGGGGCCCTTAGTTCTCTATGTATGTCACTGGTCCATTTATATGGGCTAATGCACAGGAGAATGACCATCAATGAATCGTTCATTCCTAATCACTGCCCAATTGTTCAGCTGTATTCACACACAGCAGTCATCCCCACCCCCATACACATTCATTGTTTGCCCCCAGCACATGCCTTTTTACACACAAGGTGCTGCCCCCAAATTACCGCTTGTTCATCAGGTGATCAGAGGCACACTTACTGTACACAGGGCAATTATCGGGAATAAGCATTCATCCCTAATAACTGTCCCAATTTATCCTGTGTATAAGAGCCCTGAATAAGATCAGCCAGTTTAGGTAGATATTATCTATCATAGATATTATTACTGATAATGTCTCCGTTGCTGTCGATCGCTGTCTTCAGCGCTAGACCATGGAAGATAGTGACTGGCAGTAGCAGCACGTCGCCACTGCCAATCTTAAACAAGCACCGGTAGGAGAACCGAATCAGCGCTGCAGAGAACAGTGCTGGAGAAAGGGGTGAGTATGAGATGTTTTGAGGGCGTTAGATTTTTTAAAAGTAATTTTAGATTTTTAATGATCTCGGACAATCCTTTTAATACCTACAAGACGGAATAAACACTAGAGTTGTAATCAGGCTCCTGTCTGAATGATAAACTTGAAAATCTATATTAGTGTGTCAGTTCCACAAACACATATAAACTACCCAATCCAGGGTGTAAAGTTATATTTCTCACATTCATAACCTTGTTCCCACCTAGTAACACTAATAATGGAAGGTGCTGTATCCAGATGCCACTATTTAGCAGACAGACTCCTTCTGTTTCCGCTGTGCAATAATATCATTTTTGAATGCTCTTGTTATGTTTATGAGTTGACTTTAGATGTGCTTTTGAAGGTCCAGTCAAAAATATCAAAGTATTAGCGCTTTATGTACTTCTACAAAGAAAAGATCATTTATTGGGAATTCCATTTGTACAGCTGAATAATGACAGGATTCAGTTCAGACAGTTAGGCGCATTTTACTCATTTTGGGCTAAAAATCATATATTTCCATTTGTTGAGCCATTCTGTCACAAAGGATTAATTGTTTGTCTACTCATCTAATAAACCTTATCTAAAATTTACTAAAAAGTCATAAACACTTATTTAAGCCACATTCTAATTAGTAACATAAGAATTGAGCTATAACGAGTATTTAGGAGATCAGAGATAAGGAGCCATCAGCTGAGCTTCCTGACAAAACAGAGTAAATATTCAGATTCTGCTACTAGATAAACTCAAGGCAGCACAGAGACAGGGATTCAAACTTTTTAATAGAGACCAATTGAAAAATTATTTTTTTTAGCTCAAAATGAGTACAATGCAACAATAAAAAATTGTCCCAAAGGTGTACATAGCCTTTATGTTTTATGGCACCAAAAAGAGATATGCTAAACATAAAAATTAGCATAGGTGGGTTCCGCTGATAATCAGGTCCCTGATTTCACTGGAGAGGTGGCTGCACAAATATGTTCTCTTTCCATTCAAATGAGTGGAAGCACTCTAAGATTTTTGTAACTGCCAAATATTCACTAGAGAGCAACAACATATGTCATCATCTATACACCAAATCACATACCATGACTAGACCTGCTAAACTGTGGGAAAACGCTTTTACAAGCAGATCTGTCACCTGCTTATTTTGTTTTATGTAAGGGCAGCATATTACAGGGACCGTTCTACACCCCTATTAGCCCAAGTGGATCAAAAAAGTATTGTGCAGTTAATAACTAGGAGTCGGCTTTAATTGTTCTTATAAGCCACACTACACAATATTTTTGTTCCCTTTGGGCTACAAGGAAGCTATACCTGTCTCTGTAATATGCTGCCCTTACATAGGACTACATATTCAGATGACAGATCTGCTTTAATGAAGAATTCTGGTCTTCTACCTCTGAAATACTGAATTTCTGTCCACTGACAGATCAATACAGTGAAAATGTCACCATAACAGAGTCTAAAATATATAATTTACTATAAATAAATGACATCCATAAATTTTCTGACTTCTGAGCATAGCAACAGGTCTGCAATATATTTAATAACAATCCCTGCAATAATACCACAGTGATCACCAGTTTGAATGGTTCTATCTTTGTGCCCCAAGACTTATATAGTGATTAAATAAGCAGGGCTGACAGCCTACCCCCTAGAATTTATTGGCTGGTGTCAGGGGCATACACACATCTCATAGGACCTCATAGCAAAACTTAGTTCGGCCCCTCTGCCCCACCCAGTTTTCCAGTATGCATGAGCCCAGGCAATGCAGAATGCAATAATGAATTTAATAACTATATATAAATATAGGGGTCTCTTTCATCATCTATTTATCCCCAGGACTGTGACTGTGACGAGGGGGCATCCTCTGCATCTGGAGGAAAGAAGGTTTATACACAAACATAGAAGAGGATTCTTTACTGTAAGAGCAGTGAGACTATGGGACTGTCTGCCTGAGGAGGTGGTGATGGTAAGTTCACTAAAAGAGTTCAATAGGGGCCTGGATGTATTTCTGGAGTGTAATAATATTATAGGCTATAGCTACTGGAGATGGGCTGTTGATCCAGGGAGTTATTCTGATTGGAGTCGGGAAGGAATTTTTTCCTCTAAATCAAGAATTAATGGAATTACTTATGTAAAATAACAATGTGATCCCCCAAATATCAGTGGTATTAGACCACAAATTCACCCAAATTACAGAATCAAAGATTAATGGAATTACTTATGTATAAAAGAATGTGAACACCTCTAAATCTGTAGGATTAGAACACTTTTTAACCCCAATTGGTGCAGCAAGGTGTAATAGAATAGCTCATATTAGCCTAGCATTTACACTGCTCAATTGTCCCCTGCTTCTCCCAATAGTGTGGATAAAGTCTCCTCTCCCTATTATATCCCTACACTATCTCTAAGCTTTCCCTGAACTGTTCAAAAGTAATATTTTGCACATAAAGTCTTTCCTAATCACTGTCCCTTGAGCCTGTCACATCTATCTCTGCACTAAGTACACAGTAAAACGGAGAAGATGAAGCTTGATGAGGCTTTAAAGGGCTATGACATCACAGGTGCTGGCTATCTGCTGATTGGCTGACTGAACAGCATTATGGGTGCTCCCTCTTTCCTGAGCCTTTTACCCTCACTTTATAACATGTGCAGCAGCCATTATAGAAAAAATCAGATTTTTACCACGAATCGCCAGGAAATTCGGATTCGTGACAAAAATTTTCCTTAAATTCGGATTGAATTTCACTTCGTCAGCTTCTATTCACTCAACACTATATAGAAGCAAATGGTGAGCAACAAGCTCTATATCGATTCCCATGATTTTGAAACGGGACATACAGATAGAATACATTTGTGAGTTATATTCCCCAAATCCTGACATAGGATTCTCAGCCAGATAAGCCAGTACTCTCTGCTCTGCACTAATGAGGGGAAATCCCCCTGAAACAGCTGTCTGCAGATGAGATGCTGGCTTAACTATTATCCAAGTCATGTCTCCAGGCCTCTTAAAAGGTTGAACATTGACTTATAAGATAGCTGCCTTACATCTGGTGACAAAGCTTGTTAAGAGTTCATTTGCATTCCTTCTTCCCAGAATTCCAGAGGACTCCTAGAAGACTCCTCAAGCCTCTTAAGGCACTCACATACTTTTGGCTAGTATAGGAGCTATTTCCATTTATCTTTATGGACTTGTGCTTTAGTTGCGTCTTCTAATGAGAATGAGTCAGCAACCCTCGTCCATCCTCCTGTTAGGAGGCAACGACCACCATATGTAATCCTTGCCTGTACATATCTATGCTTTATAAAGGGTTAGGATACAGTTGAATGAAATTTCATTTATATCAATGGCTGTTCAATTGGGAATTCAAGGCATTAAAATGGATAAACTGCTCAAGCGTGGGGGACCTAAATTCATTTTTTCCGTATTGATTCTCTCATCTCCATCTTTGACATCTGTGCACTCTCAGCATAAGACTTATAATCTATATTAACTTTATAGATTCCATCTTTTCTAAGGACTAGGTGCAGTTACAAAACCTTTCATTTAGAGAGAAATAATAAAATGTGTCTATTTTTTATTATATGGACATTGATACCTCTGATAGTAGCCAAGCCTCTGCACTTAGATAAATTGTGCATAATCCTTATATTTATCTGTCTTTCCTTTAATCCTACACCAGGTATCAGCAACCTTCGGGAATTCAGCTGCGGTGAAATTAAACTTCCAGCATGCAAACACGCTTGGCTGTTCTCACAACTCCCATAGAAGTGAATGAAGCATTCTGGGAGTTCCAGTTTCAGAACATCTGGAGTGCTGGAGGTTGCTGATCCCTGTCTTACATAATATAGTCAAGTGACCCACTTGAGATCCCCAACTAATAAGAAGAATAGAGAATTTCTTAAAAGAGTGTCACACCCTCTGGAGAACTTGGTACAACCATGAATTAAATGCTCTACCATTCACTTGAATCATGGTCAGCTTGAGGGGAAAGATGTGACGCGGCAAAGCTGATTACTGGAAGTTTTAGGGCCTTTTTACATGGGCTGACAATGGGGAACAAGCACCACTCATCTCCCATCATTGCCCTATGTAAATATGCCACAAATGCTAGTTTAAAAGGTGATCGCATTGTTTATTCAGCGATAAGAATCAGCATACGTCCCAACTTTTTGGACGATCAAACAGGGACACTTATGGTTCATTGTATTAAAGATCAATTTTTTCCTGCATATCTATACATATCAATAGTTTTCTCTTAAGAAATGGGGCAAAAATAATCTGAATGTAGACATTTCTAAAATCCCACCTGCATCAAATAATAAAATAATATACTAGAGATGAGCGAATCTATTCGCCGCTTCGTAGATTCGTATCGAATCTTCAATTTTTTCAACTCAGAAGCAAATCCGGATTTTGTAAGATTCGCTTCGTATTATTCGTAAATGTTCTTTAAATTTTGAACGCTACGTATGCAACGTACAAAACGTACACATTCTTCTTGCCCCCTCCCCCGGCCCCCTGAAGCGGGAAAATGAAGATACGCCCCCTCAAGACCGGGAAAGTGAAGATATGCCTCCCCTCAGAAGCGAGAAAAACCAGCCCAGCCCACCAGGAACTCTGAAGACTCCTCCCTCATTACTCCGCCCTCCACTCCAGTTCAAGCCAGCTGTGAACAAGAGTCAGATCACAGATTCACAACAAATAGCATGGCAGAAGAACTGCATCCCAAGTGGGGAGAAATGGACTTTGGGGACGAGTTCCCCAAACCACCACCCGCTCCAGATATCAGAGCGTCTCAAGTCTGCAAGAGAGTCTCACAGCCTCCTGACTCCATATTCGCCTTGCTGGCTGGTGCGGCTCGTGAGGCGGCGGAGGCGGCTGGAGGGTCCACTTCGCTGCCCAGGAGGAGAACAACACCTTTCATCCGGCAAAATCTGATTGTGCCAGCGTCAGTGACAGCCCACGCCCAGACCCTATGGGAGTGCAAGAATCCGGTGGAGAACTGGGTCATCCAGGTACTGGAGAATCCAAGGCCGGGGGACCCTACACTGGAGCGCTGAAAGGGAACCATCTTGTGGTTTTCGATGGAGCGAGGCTCTGGCTTCTTGGCGGATGACGAGGACAGCAAGGAGTACTTCATGGGCCGCAGGTCAGTGAAACAGCCGTACCTGCCCCAACCCTGTTACATCCTGATACAAATACACCCCCATGGCATCCCTGAAAGGCCCCTTCGCTACCGGGGCTACCCTACTATCTAAGCTCCCGGTCTCAACATCACCACCTGAAGTTTGGCCGGAGGAACAACCAGGCACAGCCTTCAGGAGTCACCGGAGGGCACCCTCCGCTTCAGGTAGAAGCCACCTCCTCTGATACCTGGACTGCCACCACCACCACCATCACAGTCTTTTCAGCTGGGTCAGCTGACGACAACGTTGTTTACCTTCCAGTCTATGGTGATGCACCAGTACCAACTACTCTGGAAGATGAAGCCAGCAGCAGCCTGGGGAGCTGGGGCTTCTTCCCTGGGTGCAACCTTGCCTCCACCGCTGCAGCCAGAAGTCCTTACCCCTGCTGTCCCAGCAGGAGAATCCACAAAAATAAAGGCACAAGTGGCTGCAGCGCTCACCAGCGTGACCACCA
Organism: Rhinella marina; assembly: GCA_900303285.1. Taxonomy (NCBI): domain Eukaryota; kingdom Metazoa; phylum Chordata; class Amphibia; order Anura; family Bufonidae; genus Rhinella; species Rhinella marina. The sequence goes on along the minus strand of ONZH01019766.1, from coordinate 177,913 downwards.
CCCGGACCCAGTCAAGTCCGACTTCTGGAAGAAGAGGGCAGTGGAGTTCCACCACGGCAGCGAGCTTGGCCTACAGGAGGCAGGAGCGTCCTCTGATGTCTTTCAGCAGTAGCTCAAGCGAGGAGGACTTCAGGTCCCTCATCTGAGGAACCCAACTACTGGCTGTTTTAAAGGACACTTCAAGAGGACCTATGGGAGCCACACCATGGACTGCACCTGACGGGTGAGAGTTGGAACTTTTTTGTTTAGTTTGTATTGCCCCCGTTTGACTCTAACCCAGATGGACATGGCTTGTAAGGACTCCCCCCTCCCTTCTGATGAAAATTCCCAGTTGCGCCTAAGAGCGCCTATTTTCCTTTTTCCCCCTTCTCAGGTTATTTGGGAGCCCCCTTTGAAAAGAGGGTTCTCTATTTGCTGCTATTTTATATCATCCATGCGAATTACACGTTACCTGTTTGGATTACAAAATTACCTCACATGGATTACAATTGCATTTTGGACTGTGTTCCAGTGTTTTATTATCAAGCAGCCACGACTCGAGGAGAGACTCAAATGTATATCTGAGCCTTTTATGCTTGCAAATGTGAAATTGCACTAAAATGTTTGCATAATTATGTCTTTGCTGTATTTTAGGAATAATGTTTTTACAGGTTCAGCAATGTTCAAGCACTTTAGCCCATTGTGTGTATTCTTTTTCAGGTACTGCAATGTGTCCTATTATGCACTTATTGTACGGTGTTTTTTAGTGAATTATGCACCTAGCCAGATAGCTAGCACCTTACTTTTCTACCTCATATGGACTGCCTCTAAAGACTGTACACTGTGGCCTAGCCCTCGTGCGTATGACGCAATCGCGAGTCAATAGCACGCTAAGGATTCGTACGTACTTTGTACGCTAATGCTTACGTATTACGTACTTTTAACAAAGCTGACTGTATGTTCGTAATTTGTGTAGAAATGTTCGCAAAACAACTATTAATTTTGAACGCATAACCGAATAAATTCGTATTAACCCCTTAGTGACGAGTGACGTACTATGTACGTCATGATGTGGTGGTAGTTACCGCATCATGACGTACACAGTATGTCATGAGCTCCAAGTGTCACCGCAAGTGACACTTGCTTGTAAACTGGTGTCACTGGTGTTTTAATTTTACAGGATGGCCAAGAGGACCCCCTGACCCGCCCTCCCGCCCGCAGCAGCGCCGTCTTGTAAGTAATAAAGTCCCCCCCCTTCAATCACCCCCCATTTTCAGAATGGCCGAGCGGTATTACATTGTCAGCTGTAACATACAGCTGACAATCTAATGTAACGGCCGACATCAGTGATGTTGGCCGTTTAACCCCTTCCATGCCGCGGTCCCTCCCTCATCGGGCGCTGCGGTGCGCTGGCAGCACACCGATGGTGTAGCCAGAAGAGAGGGAGGGAGCTTCCTCCCCCCCCCCCATCGGGACGCTGCTCTGCTGTGGCAGCGTCCCGATGGTTACCATGGCAACCGGACGGCATCCGGCTTGCCATGGTATATGAAGCCTGAACAGCCTGCTAAAGGCAGGAGCCTGAAAAGGCTTAGTGTAAAGTAAAAATACACTGTAGTACACTATATAGTGTACTGCAGTGTATTATAGAGACATCAGATCCACTGGATCTTCAAGAACCAAGTGGGTCTGAGTCAAAAAAGTAAAAAAAAAAAAAGTGTAAAAAAAAAAGAAAAACGTAAAAAAAGATAGTTTTTTTCCATATACACACATTTATAATTAAGTAAAAAGAAATAAAATAAAATAATAAAATACCCTAGACATGTTAGGTATCGCCGCGTCCTTAACAACCTCTAACCATCATCTCATCCCACAAAAAATTAGCCCCTACCTGAGACAATTGCCCAAAAAATAAAAAAAACTACAGCTCTCACACTATGGAGACACTAAAACATGATTTTTTTGTTTAAAAAATGATATTATTGTATAAATCAGAGCAGTGAGACTATGGAACTCTCTGCCTGAGGAGGTGGTGATGGTAAGTTCACTAAGAGAGTTCAAGAAGGGCCTGGATGTATTTCTGGAGGGTAATAATATTACAGGTTATAGTTACTAGAGATGGGTCGTTGATCCAGGGAGTTATTCTGATTGCCTGACTGGAGTCGGGAAGGAATTTTTCCCCCTAAAGTGAGGAAAATTGGCTTCTATCTCACAGGGTTTTTTTGCCTTCCCCTGGATCAACTTGTAGGAAAACAGGCTGAACTGGATGGACAGATGTCTTTTTTTGGCCTTACAAACTGTTACTATGTTACTATGTAAACCTTAAATAAATTAAAAAAAAGTACACGTTAGGTATCGCCACGTCCGTAATAACCTGCTCTACAAAAATCTCACATGACCTAACCCCTCAGATGAACACAGTAAAAAAATAAATAAATAAAAACTATGTAAAAAAAGCCATTCTATGTCACCTTACATCACAAAAAGCGTAATACCAAGCGAACAAAAGGGCGTATGCCCCCCAAAATAGTACTAATCTAACCGTCATCTCATCCCGCAAAAAAGTCCTGAGACAATCTCCCAAAAAATATAAAAACTATAGCTCTCACACTATGGAGATACTAAAACATGATTTTTTTGGTTTCAAAAATGATATTATTGTGTAAAACTTAAATAAATAAAAAAAGTATACATGTTAGGTATCGCCACATCCGTAACAAGCTGCTCTACAAAAATCTCACATGACCTACCCCTCAGGTGAATGCAGTAAAAATTAATAAATAAAAGCTGTGCCAAAATTACCAATTTTTGGGTCACCTTGCACCAAAAAGTGTAATAATGAATAATCAAAAATCATATATACCCAAAAATGGTACCAATAAAAATTTCAACTCTTCCTGCAAAAAATGAGCCCCTACTCAAGATGATCGGAAGAAAAAAAAAAAAGATATGGCGTTCAGAAAATGGAGACACAAAAACATATTTTTTCTCAAAAATGCTTTATTATGTAAGACTGAAACAAATAAACAAAGTAGACATATTTGATATCACCGCGTCCGTAACAACCTGCTCTCTAAAAATACCACATGATCTAACCTGTCAGATGAACATGATAAAAAACTAAAAATAAATACAGTGCCAAAATATCCATTCTTCTGTTACCTTGCCTCCCAAATAATATAGAGCGATTAAAAATCATATGTACCCCAAAATAGTACCAATAAAACTGTCATCTTAAAACCATATGGTGCTCCTTTCCTTCTGCGCCCTACCATGCGCCCATACAGCAGTTTACCACCACATGTGGGGTGTTTCTGTAAACCGCAGAATCAGGGTAATAAATATTTGAGTTTTGTTTGGCAGTTAACCTTAGATGTGTGAAAGAAAAAATGGACTAAAATGGAAAATCTGCCAAAAAGTGAAATTTAGAAATTTCATCTCCATTTTCCTTTAATCCTTGTGAAATACTTAACGGGTTAACAAAGTTTATAAAACAGTGTTAAGTAACTTGAGGGGTGTAGTTTCCAAAATGGGATCATTTATGGGGGGTTCTACTATGTAAGCCCCACAAAGTGACTTCAGACCTGAACTGGTCCTTAAAAAGTAGGTTTTGGAAATTTTCTTAAAAATTTTAAGAATTGCCTCTAAAATTCTAAGCCTTCTAATGTCCCAAAAAAATAAAATGACATTTACAAAATGATGCAAACATAAAGTAGACATATGGGGAATGTTAAATAATAAATATTTTATGAGGTATCACTTTCAATTTTAAAAGCAGAGAAATTGAAATTTTTAAAATTGTGAATTTTTCAAAATTTTTTGTAAAGTTTGGATTTTTTCATAAATAAAGGTGACATACAGTACAGACCAAAAGTTTGGACACACCTCATTCAAAGAGTTTTCTGTATTTTCATGACTATGAAAATTGTAGATTCACACTGAAGGCATCAAAACTATGAATTAACACATGTGGAATTATATACTTAACAAAAAAGTGTGAAACAACTGAAAATATGTCTTATATTCTAGGTTCTTCAAAGTAGCCACCTTTTGCTTTGATTACTGCTTTGCACACTCTTGGCATTCTCTTGATGAGCTTCAAGAGGTAGTCACCTGAAATGGTATTCCAACAGTCTTGAAGGAGTTCCCAGAGATGCTTAGCACTTGTTGGCCCTTTTGCCTTCACTCTGCGGTCCAGCTCACCCCAAACCATCTCGATTGGGTTCAGGTCTGGTGACTGTGGAGGCCAGGTCATCTGGCGTAGCACCCCATCACTCTCCTTCTTGGTCAAATAGCCCTTACACAGCGTGGAGGTGTGTTTGGGGTCATTGTCTTGTTGATAAATAAATGATGGTCCAACTAAACGCAAACTGGAATAGCATGCCGCTGCAAGATGCTGTGGTAGCCATGCTGGTTCAGTATGCCTTCAATTTTGAATAAATCCCCATCAGTGTCACCAGCAAAGCACCCCCACACCATCACACCTCCTCCTCTCCTCTTCTGCTTGTTGCCCGTCCTTAGCAGTGGTTTCCTAGCAGCTATTTTACCATGAAGGCCTGCACACAGTCTCCTCTTAACAGTTGTTGTAGAGATGTGTCTGCTGCTAGAACTCTGTGTGGCATTGACCTGGTCTCTAATCTGAGCTGCTGTTAACCTACGATTTCTGAGGCTGGTGACTCGGATGAACTTATCCTCCGCAGCAGAGGTGACTCTTGGTCTTCCTTTCCTGGGGCGGTCCTCATGTGAGCCAGTTTCTTTGTAGCGCTTGATGGTTTTTGCGACTGCACTTGGGGACACTTTCAAAGTTTTCCCAATTTTTCAGACTGACTGACCTTCATTTCTTAAAGTAATGATGGCCACTCGTTTTTCTTTACTTAGCTGCTTTTTTCTTGCCATAATACAAATTCTAACAGTCTATTCAGTAGAACTATCAGCTGTGTATCCACCTGACTTCTACTTAACACAACTCATGGTCCCAACCCCATTTATAAGGCAAAAATCCCAGTTATTAAACCTGACAGGGCACACCTGTGAAGTGAAAACCATTTCAGGTGACTACCTCTTGAAGCTCATCAAGAGAATGCCAAGAGTGTGCAAAACAGTAATGAAAGCAAAAGGTGGCTACTTTGAAGAACCTAGAATATAAGACATATTTTCAGTTGTTTCACACTTTTTTGTTAAGTATATAATTCCACATGTGTTAATTCATAGTTTTGATGCCTTCAGTAAATCTACAATTTTCATAGTCATGAAAATACAGAAAACTCTTTGAATGAGAAGGTGTGTCCAAACTTTTGGTCTGTACTGTATATTGACTCAAATTTATGACTGTCATGAAGTATAATGTGTCACGAGAAAACAGTCTCAGAATGGCTTGGATAAGTAAAAGTGTTCCAAAGTTATTAACACATACTTTAGAGTGATACATGTCAGATTTTCAAAAATAAGCCTAGTCACGAAGGTGCAAAATGGCCTGGTCATTAAGGGGTTAAGAACGAATCTTGTCAGAAATTCAGCGATTATTTGCCAAAGCGAATTTTGGATGATTCGCTCATCTCTATAATATACAAGTCAGGCTCAAATATACAGAGAGGAACCAGACAAACACTTTCTGGGTCAATACTGTGAATATAATAATGCAAATCTATACCTCAGATAAAAAAGAGGGGCATTTAAGGAGCAGAGGGTCAAAGAGAGGGACCGTCCATCAAAGAGGGACACTTGGGAGGTCTGAAACAGTACAGCACCTCACCCATTGTAAATAGGGCATATGCTGCCAAAAAATGAAATCTATGTAGGGGCAAACAATCTTATTATTCATCATCATAAACAATAATTGATGCATGCAAATGCCTGTAACAAGAGCCAATTGACATGCTGTGTATAATATCTGCTCATGTAAAAGAGGATGTCCAGCTGGAACAGCCAATTAACTCAGACTAACTTCTGCAAATAAAGGCAAAATAAATCCTCAAATAAAGAAAAAAATATCTATTTGCCTAAATATGTATGGAGAGTAGTCTAAGAAAAAAATTAGATTCTTGAGTAGGTGATTAGAATGGCTGGCTGAAAACAATCTAGTAAAGAGATGTGTACAGGAGTGGTTCTCAACCTTTTCATTCCAAGTACCCTCTAGAGACAAGAAGTTTGAACCGAGTATCCCAGAGGAGGCGAATGGTGATAAATGTTAACCAGATAAGGCCATTCTCATACCACTGTGATAGTCTCTGTTTTAAACCTCTGTTAGCAGTTCCTTCAGATTTCACAGAAAGAATAGTGCAGCATGTAGGACTAATCTTCCTGTAAAAATGACACACCATATTAGGACCCATCATATATTACTTTTTAAATTACATTCAGCACTACCAAACATACAAGAGAATACAGCATAGCGCTTGCATATAGCAACATTTCCCCTGATATTTATGCTTGCTTTCCTCATCTTCTCCATTCAGGCCAGACCTCCATGATGACTACTTTCAGCCATGTTTCATCTCTGCAGAATTTGGAACACAGACATCCTAATTTCCTACTTTTCCATCATCCTTCCCACCTTCTGAACACCCCATCCTGCCACCCTGAATACTGTGTCAAATGTGCTCCCGAATACTCTACTTTAGAAACAGATAATCCCCCTGTAAATACGGATGGTTCACCCTTCAATAATTATTGTCGCACAGTGCCCAAAAAAATAATTACACCTGTCTAATAGTGTCCCTGACCGTAATAGCGTCGTAGACATACTGTCCCCCAAAAATAATTGTTCTAAGCTGACACTGTCTTAGGGTGCCCACACAGCAATAGTGTTTCCAAAAGTTCCACCAATAGTAATTTTCTTCCCAGAGTGCCCCTGGTATTAATATTGCCACTTACAGTGTTCCAGTAGTAATAAGGTCCCCCATTGTGCCCCATTAGTAATAATGCCCCATAGTGCTCATACTAGTAAATATGTTCTCCATAGTCCCCCAGTAGTAATAAAACCCATTATAATGACCCTTAATAGTAATAATTCCACCTAGTAGTACCCTCAGTGGAAGCAGACCCCACCATAATGTCCCCAGCAGTAATAATGCCCCCATAAGTAATGATGTTCCCCTGTAATGCTATCACTTACTAATGGTGATTGTTTATCTGTAATGCCCTGGTTCATTGTACTCCATTGCAATCACTTGTCATTTCCGGCTCTATTGTTTCCTTTTCCTGATGACATTGCGTCGACATCTGAGGCATAGTATGGGTTCTAAGGCCCTGCCCTGTTGACACAAAATCAATGACCTTGTCTCTAAGAACAGTATTCTGCTTATTCTCCTGGACCCTGCGGTGTAGATGTGATGTGAGCAATGATGCTGTATCTTAGGGTGGGGTTTTTCCAGCAGGGCTTCAAGAAGGCCTGGATCTGTGATGTTCAAGCTGGGAGAGAAAGGAGAGACAGAGATCTGATGCTACAGCAGGACCGCCGGCCGCCCCCGCCCCCATCCAGACCAGAGGTATGGAGAGCCTGCAGGGGCGACGGGAGGGACGATGGATAAAGCAGCCAGCCGATGGCGGCTCTCTGCCTCATAATACAGGCAACTGTCTCTGCGTCCTATGGACGCAGGGACAGTTGCCAGAAACCGGTACGTAACTCCCCCAAAACCGGGACAGCCACTGCAATCTGGGACTGTCCCGCTGGATCCAGGACATTTGGGAGGTATGCAGCGTTCATATAAAAGCTGTATTCTCTTAAAACAGCTGATCGGGTAGGATGCTAGCTGCTTGACCCCCACTGATCTGATATTGATGACTTATCCTGACGATAGGTCATCGATATAAAAAAAGCAGACAACCCCTTTAACCCTATGGAGATGCTGTAGCAAGACCTGAATAGGGTGGTCATCCCAGAAATATTGATGAAGTGAAATACATTTGCAGTTACTGTAGGCATGGTTTGACTTTGTGCAAATCTTATTTGCGTCTACATGAAACATTCGGTGGAGTTGGGGATCCAAGGGTTCACTCATTTTGTCTCCCTGCACTGTAGGTGTAGTACGCAATGTGCTCCATTAAAGATATGACGGGAACAACTGTTTGTGTGTTATTAGGTTAGTTGGATTGTGTTTGTCTACAACTGTGACTTAGATAACTCTCAGAGCATACTTTATTAGAAATCAATGCAGAAATCCAAGTAATTCCAAAGGGTTCACTTAGTTTTTCTTCCAACTTTATGTGTCTGTTTCTAGGAGAGTTATGAGAACTAATATTTTGCTGTCCCGATACATTAAACTCTCACATTTTACGTTAACATTCGGAAATGATAAACACAGGAAGGCCCCTGAGGAATTTGTTCACATGCAACCATGTTTCTATAGCAACTGGGAAAATTCACTACCCCTGCAAACATCACCCCCAAATCTCCAATCCATAAGTAGCATGGCTCGCGTTACATGGAAACCACTCAATTGACCTTCCTTCTTCTAAATGTAAAAAGAGGTGATCGTGATGCAGCGCTGGAGGGACCTTAATGCAGTTCTAGGACCAAGAGTGCAGCACCTCCTGTGTAATACAACTGTGCAAATTCAATCCCATACTTCAGATGTAGATCAAAGCCATTAAAGATACTGGAAATAACTTGTAATGCCATTGCGTCAACTGTCAATGTGCAGTCTCGTAAGGCAGCATCACTGAAGTAGTATTCAGAGTGAATCTATGAGAATGAGACAGTGTGACTGTGAGTAAAAGGGTATGATTGAAGGGGTTTTCTGGGTGTTTAAAAGGGTTCTCAGGGATTTTAATATTGATGACCTATCCTCAGGATCAGCTGTATGAAGGGAAGGCGTGCATGCCGTTTCCCTTCTCTCTTCCTGCTCGCCATAGACATAGCAGCAGCGAGCAGAGAGAACAGAGACGACACACATGCACTGCACGCCATCTCTTCATACAGCTGATCGGCGGGGGTGTCGGACCCCTTCTGATCTGATATTGATGACCTATTCTGAGGATAGGTCATCAATATGACAAGCCCGGTGAACCCCTTTAACATTGAGGACCTATTCTGAGGATAGGTGATCAATACCTGATGTGAATACCTGAGGTGGAGGTCGGACATCACTCCTTTAATTTAAAAAATTAAAATCAGACATCATATAGTACATGACAATTTCTTTCTAACAAAGTTAGAACCAGTCCTGTACCTCACATGGATCCAGAGATCACACCATTGATGGTTCCAGTTGCTCTGCTAGATCAAGCTGGCAGCTCAGAGATGCATCCTTTCTCAGGGGACATTTTTTTTTGCTGCAGCACTTTACCTATCACAACTCAGGAGGAGTTTCCTTTCGCATTGGGGTGTGTTCGTTCTACTACAGCTTTCTCCCTTCAAGGCTACATTCACACAACCGTATGAATGAGTCTGCATCCGTTCCGCGATTCATTTCAATGGGGCTGCAAAAGATGTGCTGACACACATCCGTAGTTCCATTCGCGGCCCTGCAAAAAGATAGAGATGTGTATTCCGCCGGTATTTGTGTTTTGTGGTTCCGCAAAACACTACAGTCATGTGAATGTGGCCTAACTGTCACAGAACAGAAGTTCCGATTTGTGGCATTTGAAAGTGAGAACTGAGCATGTGCGTTCAACTCAGCGATGTTACTAAGGTGGACAGAGAAATAAGGAAAACACAGACACATTTTATAGGATAATTCAGTGGTTATACTGAGTTTTTATTAAATGCAATTACAGACCCAGGTGCTGGCTTGAAATATGTCAAATGTGTTTTTAATGTGCAATGTATTAATGCAGTGCAGGCAAAATAATGCAGAGAGACCTAGTATGGTGATGATGAGGTGACTGACTGACTGCAATCAATCTGCCCATCCAGCAGCATAAATATATCCATCTCCTGATGTAAATGACCAGATAACCGCAATATTTAGTGTTGAGTAAATAGAAGTCCACATAGTGGACTTCGATTCAAATTTCAGGGAAAATTCAGTTTGCCGGGAAGTCGAATTTTCTCGTGCTTCGTGGTAGCGAATTGATTTTCCTTGAATGGAGTTAAAAAATTTGAAAAAATCATTCTTACCTCCTCCGTTTGAGTACAAAGAGCCGTCCACTGCCATTTTAATTGAAGATCTTGCATGAAATCTCATGCGCGGTGACGTATGACATCACCACGCCAGCCAATGTGATCTCATCACTGACTGCGCAAGATTGCAAGCTAGATCTTCAATCAAGATGGCAGCCGACGGCTCTTTGAGATCAAATGGATCAGGGTAAGTATGATATTTTTTATTTTAAAATGGTATTATTAATGTCAGATGCCATAATCCGCTATGAACAGGGCATCTGAGGGGTTCAAAGACAGGGGGGGGGGGGCATGCTCCCTGTCATCTTGTCATTGCACTTACAAAGAAATGCAATTCGTGACGAAGTAATTCGGCACAAACCAAATTTTTTTGTTAAATTCCGCAAAGCAGCCGAATGGTATTTTGCTGTACTTGGCTCATCACTAGCAATATTACACCCGTCACAGTGGGCAGCGCAGATCTCCTGTTAATGTGCTATCTAAGCAAACTTCCTGGTTAAATGACTGCCTATGACATTGATGAAAATATCAAGCGGTTAATTCAAAGCAGTGTCACTTTGTTAATGTGCAGTGACCTTAATGCAGTAGCAGTAGGTTAAGAAAAGCAATGATCTTATTTTAAGATGCAGTAGGAGAAAATTGATTGGTTAAGCCCTTAATGCATTTCCAGAAGGATGATGTGCTATGGGACTCTGTTCATGCTCTGTGTATAATTAAATGGGACCAGGAGCCTGTTAGCGCCATACTGGTAGCATCAGGGCATCACTATCTGTACGTGAGATAGCTATGTCTATATCTTCTCTGTGTCTCTGCTCATTCTTGTATCTGCCTTCCCTGTCCTTACTTGAGGGGCAGTGTACTAAGTGAGAGCGGTGCCAGAATTACTTAATAACCGATTTGAATATTTCACCCTCTGGGGGTTATGCATTAAAGGAGATGCGTCTCGTTAGCAAGTAACGTGCATGGCATTACTTAGTGTGCGTGTTCTTCGGAAGCCTACTGTATATCTTCATTAGAGCTTTTACATTTGTGTTGTATATTTTTGACCCTAAGCTTTCATAGCTGTTCTATGATGGTTATTAATATGTGCTAGCCTCACATTGTTGTTTTTTTTTTATACACATAAATCAATTAGTCAGCCTTGACTTAACTTTATGGATCTATATTTGTAGAAGTTCACTCTAATGTGCGCAAAATATATGTAGCACTTTTTAATTGGTGCACACAGAATTTTAAAAGGGGTTAAATGGTTTAGAAAACCTATTTTCAAAGACCCTGTTAGAGCATTCGAAGTTAACAGAGGAGGTTCTGCATTTAAGACCTCCGTCAATTAGTTGGAGTGTACGGCCTTTGATTTCACCAGGTAAGACGTAATACTTTACTGCCCCTGTAGGGGTGCTGTAGGTGGGGAATACTGGGAGCTTAAAGCTGACCTGGAAAAAAAAACTAAAAGTGGGGCAAGTTGTAGGCAAATCAAAATTGACAGAAGGTAGCAAGTTGGCAGAAGGAGAGTCCAAACTGACAGAAGGCAACATAAGTAAGCAGGGCCAACATAAGCCAGAAGTAGGCAAGGCCAGCAATACCGCACCAGCAGAGCCAAATACCATAGCACAGCACAAAATACCGCCTTATCACCATACTGAGGACGGTGATACAGTTGAATTCGGGAGGGCACCTGTGGATGTTGGCCAGATGCATAAGTAGCTGATGCTCCTACATTAATTAATGCTGAGAGCATCAGATTTTTATGTAACTGGCCAGCAGCCATGAGGAGGGCCCTCCGGGAAATTTCCCTGTAGGGTATATGACCAATCCGCTCCTGGCTGTAGGACAGTTGAGCACTTGCTGCCATGTTCTCCAGCATATTATAGTTCATCAGGGGGAGTTCCCAGGATTATTTTACTTTTGAAAGATCTTTCTAATAAAAAATGGAAACTAAAATGCGGAGATAAATTTAAAAGAGGTTTTCTGGGATTTAACTACTGATGACCTCTCCTCAGGATAGGTCATCAGTATCTGACCGGTGTGAGTGCTGGTACCTTCTCACAGCTCACCAAGCACAGAGCCATACATTGTACAGCGGCTGTGCTTGGTATCGCGCTCAGCCCCATTCATTTGTCCTAGGACATCGCTGGCCTAGGAAAAGCTGAGAGAAGGCCTCGGCAATCACGGGAGAACCGATACCTTCTCAAACAGCTGATCGGCGGGGGTAACGGGTGTTGGACCCCCACTGATCAGATACTGATGACCTATACTGAGGATAGGTCATCAGTAGTTAAATCCCAGAAAACCCTATTAAGTTTAGAAACCATTTAAATTGCAATTACCAAGCTAATGGCCCAAATTTACTAATCATTTTGCGCCAAAAATCTGTTTTAAAAAAGTGGCGCAAACTGGCGCTATTTATCATATTTAGGGTTTGTATACTTTTTTCTGACATGAAAAGGGAGTGGGTTTAGCTGAAAGTAGGTGGAACTTCGCAGGAAAGGAGGAGGGACCTGAGATGCCTGATGCTTAAAACTCAGCGCTTTCTGGCGGCAGATCATGCTGTCTAATAGCGATCTGCTGCCGACAAACCACTAGGCAGTATGGAGACAAGGGATGGCATAGCAATCGCTCCTCTCCATGCTGCAGAGGAAATCACTGCATGTAATAGTAGCGGTCTCTTCCACTAGCTAGCAAACGATTACTGGGAGAGAACAGTCTTTTTATCTCTAGCAATAGTCTAACAGTACCCTTCTTTTTGCTGCCCTTGCTATAAACTTCAGCCAACATCATTGCCCCGGATTATTAGCCAGATAGTACCCTGGATGACATCTAGTGGATTTTATTGACTACTCCTCATGCCAACCTGGATGTGTAGTCAGAGTTTGGAACAATGAGGCTTATAAGGACTGGTATGCTCTATGGGGACTGTAACTATTCCCACTGCGTTAACTATTGTCACACAGTCAAAGGGGATGGTTTACCAATCCTATAGACAGGCTGTGTAGACCTGCACCAGCCAATGGTTCAGGTTGGATGAGAAATGTGGTGCAGGGATAGACACTTTGGGCAGATTTATCAAAGAGTGATGTTTTACGCCGGTCTTAGAAATTTCCTGCGCTGGCCTCGTTATAAACTAGGAGCATCCTCCAGCAGCCTGTGTGCCAGAATAAAATCTATGGCAGATTGGAGATGCTATGTTTTCAGGCACAAATGAAGATAAATGTGACTTGTTGGCTCTGCCCACTCCCACCCTTTCCACACCCCATTTTCAGAACGTGGTGCAGAAACATCCACTTGTGACAAAATCTGTTGCAAGTAGAGTTTAAAATGTTGCAAAAAAATAAAACTTATGGCAAAAAAGAGGCACAGGGAGATGACAAATCTCCCGCTTTGTCTAATTGTACACCAACTATTGGTCGGATAACATTGAGACTGTATTTCACGCAAGAATTTTGGTATGCCTCTTTTCCTGCTAAGCCCCACCCACTTTTCAAGCAAAAACTGTACCTAGTTGTGACAGATCCTAAGCACACACAAATAAGGGCCACTGTCGTTAATGATAACTGTATTACTGAGTGGAATGTGTGCAGGATTAGTCTGTATTATTGACTGTCAGGGTTTATTCACATAAGCGTATGTATTTTGCGGTCCCCAAAACACTGGTCCTGAAAAAATAAATAAATAAATAAACGGATGAAATCCATGGGACTTCAGTGTTGCATCCGTCTTTTTGAAGATCCATTGTAAGAATGCCTTTCCTTGTCCGCAAAACGGACAGTAATAGGACATGTTCAATTTTTTTGTGGAACGGACTTGCGGACATACGGATACGGAATGCACACAGAGTCATTTCTGTTTTTTTGTGGCGCCATTGAAATCAATGGTTCCGCATACGGGCCACAAGAAAAAAAACGGAACGGACATTTGTGTACATGAGCCCTAAGACATAGTCTGCATGACTGAGGATGAGTCTAAAGCTGGCCAGGCACATTAGATGTGTGTCGGCCAAACCCAATAATTTCAGTCGGATCGGCCAACCATCTAATGTGGGGGAGATAAGCAAATGTCGAGGAAAAGAAAGGTAGGACATGTTATATTTCCTTTTGTTCTCAGGGACATAAGCTGCTACCAGAAGAGTCTGGCTGCTGCTTTTCTTTCTTCTCCTATTCACAGCGTATGCACATTCAGCCATACAGACGTATGGGGGAATCGGGAAAGAATAAACAGTTGGCTGAAGGGAAGTTCAGATATTTCTTGTGTATGGCTAATTGCTAGTAACAGTGGGGGAGGGAGGGGGCACTATTATAAAGATGCAGATGTTCAATAATAGACAGTTATCTGTGTAGCTTAACATGTGATATTGTGTTACTGTGTAATGCTTCACCTTATCTGAGCCTTATAGACCGCTCAGATCAGACTATAGACTCCTTTCCCCATATTACAATATTACCTTTACTAGAGCTGTCCCTCGCCAATATCTTTGTAAAAACACTTTTAACACATATGCTAATTAGCTTCTGGAAGTGCCCAGGGGCGGCGTTACTGCGGCTGGTGCCTCTGCACACAAAACCACTCCTATTTCACCCCTCTGGCCTGCCCTCGTTTTGCATAATTACCTCCTCCTCTCCTTCACTAATCTCGCACCTGCGCAGCTCCACACTTGCCCCGCTCCTGCGCACTGCTGTGCCCATTATGGGCAGAGGCACAGGGGGTTTCACTTGGGGGTTTGCACGTGCACCGGTCCGTTCTTAGGAATTAAAAGGGGTTGTCTTGTGTAGAAACACAAATATATATATATATATATATATATATACACACCTTATTATCGAATTTTAGGGAACCATCACACTGAAAATTCTGTTCAGTCTGTAGACAGCAGGTTGTAGAACAGGAGGAGGTGAGCAGATTGATATCTAGTTCTCTGGGAAAAGATTCAGTAGAATCTGTAATCTATTCATTTAAACCTCTGCTTATTCTGGGTTTAGGAGTCCAGTGGGTGGTCCTACTCAGGAATGACAGCTTTCCTTAAAGTATGCATGCAGAGATACCTGTCAGTCATTCATTAGCACCGCCCACTGGACTCCTAAGCACAGAATCTCAGCTCCTTCTGCTCTATAACATGATGCCTGCAGATTGGACTGTGTTCCCCATAGTACAGAGTAGGATAAAAGAAGTACATTTTATAAGCATGTACACTACCATTCAAAAGTTTAGGGTCACTTAGAAATTTCCTTATTTTTGAAAGAAAAGCACATTTTTTTTTCAATGAAGATAACATTAAATTAATTAGAAATACACTCTATACATTGTTAATGTGGTAAATGACTATTCTAGCTGCAAACATCTGGTTTTTAATGCAATATCTACATAGGTGTATAGAGGCCCATTTCCAGCAACCATCACTCCAGTGTTCTAATGGTACACTGTGTTTGCTAACTGTGTAAGAAGGCTAATGGATGTTTAGAAAACCCTTGAAAACCCTTGTGCAAGTATGTTAGCACAGCTGAAAACAGTTTTGCTGGGTAGAGAAGCTATAAAACTGACCTTCCTTTGAGCTACTTGAGAATATGGAGCATTACATTTGTGGGTTCGATTAATCTCTCAAAATGGCCAGGAAAAGAGAACTTTCATGTGAAACTCGACAGTCTATTCTTGTTCTTAGAAATGAAGGCTATTCCATGCGAGAAATTGCCAAGAAACTGAAGATTTCCTACAACGGTGTGCACTACTCCCTTCAGAGGACAGCACAAACAGGCTCTAACCAGAGTAGAAAGAGAAGTGGGAGGCCCTGATGCATAACTGAGCAACAAGACAAGTACATTAGAGTCTCTAGTTTGAGAAATAGACGCCTCACAGGTCCTCAAATGGCAGCTTCATTAAATAGTACCCCCAAAACGCCAGTGTCAATGTTTACAGTGAAGAGGCGACTCCGGGATGCTAGCCTTCGGGGATGCTGGCTAATAAAAGGAAAAGATTAATATGGGCAACAGAACACTGGACAGAGGAAGATTGGAAAAAAGTGTTGGACAGACGAATTGAAGTTTGAGGTGTTTGGATGACACAGAAGAACATTTGTGAGATGCAGAACAACTGAAAAGATGATGGAAGAGTGCCTGACGCCATCTGTCAAGCATGGTAGAGGTAATGTGATGGTCTGGCATTGCTTTGGTGCTGGTCAAGTGGGAGATTTATACAAGGTAAAAAGGCTACCACTCCATTTTGCAACGCCATGCCATACCCTGTGGACAGCGCTTGATTGGAGCCAATTTCCTCCTACAACAGGACAATGACCCAAAGCACACCTCCAAATTATGCAAGAACTATTTAGGGAAGAAGCAGGCAGCTGGTATTCTATCTGTAATGGAGTGGCCAGCGCAGTCACCAGATCTCAACCCCATTGAGCTGTTGTGGGAGGAGCTTGACCGTATGGTACGCAAAAGTGCCCATCAAGCCAATCCAACTTGTGGGAGGGGCTTCTGGAAGCATGGGGTGAAATTTCTCCAGATTACCTCAGCAAATTAAAAGCTAGAATGCCAAAGATCTGCAATGCTGTAATTGCTGCAAATGGAGCATTCTTTGACTAAAGCAAAGTTTGAAGGAGAAAATTATTATTTAAAATAAAAATCATTATTTCTAACCTTTTCAATGTCTTGACTATATTTTCTATTCGTTTTGCAACTCATTTGATAAATAAAAGTGTGAGTTTTCATGGAAAACACAAAATTGTCTGGGTGACCCCAAACTTTTGAACGGTAGTGTATATATAGTATTTTGGACTGTTACATCCATGAACTTAGCCATAGTAACCTTACAGTTACTTTGCTGGTTGCATTTATAGAAATAGAAACAATGCTACATAGAAACAAGGTTTATTTCACAAAATGACTTATTTTTCATTTCATGACTAAATCGTCTTATTCACAAAGGCCAGATGCTGTTCAAGATTTTTTTTGTGACTTAATGTTTATTCTGATTATGACGCGTGGGATCACTCAGCTTTTTGTACCTTTATTACCACAAGAATATCCATACTGCAAATACCTACTACTTGTACTAGGTGTGATTACAACTGCAGGTGATATTGAACCATTCAGATGCAGAGCTGATTGACATAGTACAAAATGTACTACCACTTATTGCAAGTACTAGACTGAAGCTTGTGGACAGTTTCCCGGAGAATTTTTTTTCTACAATTATATGTTAGATTGATGAAAAATGGCTACTAAAAATGAGACTATATAACCAAAATAAATCAAATGTTGAAAAGTTTCAGATCAAGAAATTGGTCAACAGATTGGTCATAGAGTAAAGTGAGAGCAAAGGTCCTTTCACCTGGACCAAGGACTTTTTTTCCCTACAATACTCACACTATATATAGACTGCTGAAAAATGGCTACAAAAAAAAAGAAAAAGAGACTATATAGCCAAAATAAATCAAAAGTTCAAAAGTTTCAGCTCAACAGATTGGTCATAAAGTGACAGTAAAGGCCCTTTCACCTAGACCAAGGATTTTTTTTCCTACAATGAAAAATGGCTAAAAAAGACTATGGGGGTCATCTGCATTAGGCGTATTTCAGGTGCAGATTGCGGCACATAACTAGTTGCGTCGCAATCTGTGACTTCTCCCCACTCACGCCAGGTCTAAAAAAGTGGGCATGGGATGAGCGGAGAAGGGATCGGCTGTTTCAGGCATAGAAAAAGGTCTAAATGTAAGACAGCTAGCAAGCCGTCTTACAATTAGAACTGGCGGAGGATCCGTCAAAGTTATGGAGAGGCCGGTGCCTCTTCATAACTCCGGCGGATCCTCCACCAGCTTAGGGGTTTATTAAGACCAACGTCTAAAACGCTGGTCTTAATAAATGTGCGCCTATATATATCCAAAATAAATCAATGGGTGAATATGCTGAGTGCCTGGGTTTGTCCCATCTAGGAGCCATTCATTTTTGACACATTTTATTTTGTGCTGTACAACCGTATTCCGGTTTTGTTTTTTTATTGCTCATCACATCATCTAGTGCAAACAGGGATGTGCTGCCAACAAACTAGGAAACTGTATGGGGGTTAACAATCATAATTGTGATCGTTCATCCCTATATGTCACCGATCAGATGCAGTTAATGAGCAGGAATGGAATTGAATGAACGTCCCCAGGCCAAACCATTGCCCACATTGTTAGCCCATGTAAAGGGACCATTATTCCTGTTTTTTAGAGGACTTTTTACCAGCAAAGAGTGAAAGATCAGCAATATTCAAAGTTAGAGTCTCCCCCAATACATCACAAGAACCCATCTTTTACTTTGTTCCTTATAATTATTCATTGCTGTCTAGAACCTGAACCAGCTCTTTAACAGAGGCAACAAGAATTGACTCTGGCACTCTGGAATATTGTGCGTTTTGTGTACTTTTTGTATCATAATTTTTTTTGCACATTACATTGTGTTACAGGATTTATATGATGGACCACTCATTGTAAGCATTCATGCGTGTCCCTGTGACACTATTTTACTGAGACAGATTTATTAAGGTTGTTCCAAAACATCTAATTAATGTACTTGTATTTATAGCCACTGATTGACCAGCTACAATGCATGATGAAGTTACAGACTGCATTGTTTTTCTCACATTGTATGTACAGCACATTTCACATTGTAAAAATAGCTGTTAATGAATTAGTAATGTTACCTGCTATAAGCTTCACTAGTGAAATTGAGAAAATGTGCCATCTGTAAGAAGACCTCTTTGGCCTGTAAAGTTTTTTTCCCATTACTATTATTGGCATTAATTACACTATTAATTACATTTATTATCATAAATGTAATTTTGGAGTCATGTCACATGGACAGATAACTGTATAGAAACTCACAACAGGTCTTGATTCAACATGGTTGTTCAATGCGGTTACCAACCAACAGACGTGATCGAGACAATGATGATATGTGAAAGCACACATTTGATTCAATATTCCAAGTTAGGTCTAAACCCTAAAAAGACTACCATGTAGCCTAATGATCTGCCCTATTTGTGCTTTGATCTAATACTGCTCATTCATCTATTTTGGATTAATCTATATTAGTTAAAAGGGTTGTCCACATGCATTAATTTTCTTTTTATATGGTTTACAGTGGGTTAAAAGTCAAGTGGCCATTCTCACCATCACCTATCTTCCACTTCTGCCATTTGAATGCTTCTTCTTTTCCCACTGCTCTCCACTTGCTCTTCCTACAAAACCTGGAGAGGCCTAATCAACCAGTCACTGCCTATAGTGGTGACCCACCTCAAGCAGTGATTGGCTGGGTGGGCCTTTTCTGGTGTTTACTGAGTGTTGAGGTGGGACCAGGAAGTGAAGAGCAACATAAACTGGAGCAGCAACAGAACAACAGCAGTGGGAGGATCAGTGATTGAGTATGGTATCTTTTTTACAAATTTTAACCTATTGAGAACCATACAGTATATAAAAAATGATTGCAGCTGCCAAGACTTTTGTCAGCTCCTGACATAGGAAGATCACACGTTCTCATTGCAAAAAATGGACATTATTACCTTATATTACCATCAGTCCTGCAATTCAGTTTAGGGGAACCGCAATCTGAAACGGTTTATCCTATCTTTTAAATTTAGTGCCTTAGGTTGGATAGGGTATCAATATCAAATCGGTGAGCGTCCTACACTCAGCACCTCTATAGCTCATTGTTTACATTGATCTGAATATTAATTTCTGCTGCAGGACACGATACTTACAGTATCGGTTTGTCCTATTCACTTGAATGGGAAAGAGCTGCAATACCCTGCATGGCCACAACTAAAAGGACAATGTTCTGTAGTACACACCAATGTTCATCCAAGCGTCATGGCCCCTTCGAACAACTGATCTAGATTCCAACCTCCACCAATCTAATATTGATGGTCTATCCTAAGGATAGATCATCATTTTTGAAACCCTGAATAATCTCTTTAAATAAACTAGTTCACAATAATACAACGCAAATCTAAAACTGTGATTGCATTATCTGGCCACCAGACAACATTTAAGAATCATCCCCAACATGAGGCGTGCTCTGTAGACAAACATCCCCAAAAATGGAAAGCAGTGACTCAATTAATATCAAACTGGCACACCAGACTGTATTCCAGAAACATTCATTTTTCCTCACTGTTCGCCAAGTCATAAAGCTGCCAGTACTACGTCGCCATATTAGAGTTCCTGGCACTGTCTAAATTAGATCCTACTTTATAATGGGGCCCTTAGCCATTGCAAGAAGAGGCATGACTTTAGATACAACGCAATCTCTTCACTTTGTCTGATTCTTGAGGAACTCAATGGAAATAATGAGGGCAATATGTACTTTATGGCAATTTATACACTGGAACTTTAGGTGGAACATTCATTTTATTTTGCCTGTTTACTGTATTTTATGATCTTCAGTTTTTATGCATCACCTTTATTTAACCCATTACACTATAAAATGCCCTACTGACTTTTCCATCCATAGTTGGGGTGTCTCTCCTCCATAGAGCTTTAGATATGGACAATCGGTCTATACTGGTCTTTATTTATCTATGCTGTGTTTCCATGGAGACTGTTGTGTGGTTGTGCATACATAAACAAATACACTGGTGGAGATTTACAAAGCAAAATGCACCAGAATTCTGGCACAATTTGTGTCAAAAAAACTGATGTACATGCATTGCACCACATTTATTGAGTGCTTTAGACAGTTTTCAGCTTCTTCAAAAAAGGGAATATGACTTGGTGAAAAAGAGGATATGGCTTGTCAGAAAGTGTTTATGGTTTAATACATGGTGCAAAATAAGCCAACCAATAGGTGGTGTGAGCTTAGAGTAGACTGTCTAAAGATGCCCCACATCTATCATCCAGCATTAGATCTGGGGCATCTTTAGACTGTCTAGTCTATGTTTACACTGTCTCAATCTTAGATTATATTATTAAATCTAACCCAATATGTCTATACACCTCTGAGATCCAAACTTAAGACATGACTTAGGACCATAGGAGTAAAAAGTACACTTTTAGTGTTGAGTTAAACTAATTTAGTTTCTGGAAACTTGAGAACCTCCATGAGACTGGAGGTACTACTGTAAAGGGAAAGAAATTTTAAATTTATTTCAAGTTATTACGTGTGAACTCCAGTGATACATCTCAATCAAGGCCAAAATATTAGAGATTAACATTTACATCTCAACATTTATGGGAAAGCCCTCTGGAAAAAAATGTTGGAACTGCCAACATAATAATCATGACTGGACATGCATGGGTGTTGGAAAATATCTAATCATTATCACAATGTGGAAAGGATGCTTCTATCAGATAAAAACAATGACTAAAGGAATGCACAGAATCTGGTCTTGATCCAAGTCTTAAGAAGGTGGCTACCCTCAGACACCAATGAACACAAGAATGATCTAGATACTAGCTGGGACTTCTGCAATCATTATAGAACAGATCCAGTGCAGTAGACGTATGTCACAGTCTTATATTAGCTAAGAGCACAGATGCACATACAGTAGGCTTGAACAAATACAAATCAAGACACAGAAACAGCAATAAACAGCTCGCTTGGCTTGACCTGCACAGACTGTAAACCATCATAAAGTCCAATATCAGGAACTCAAACAATAAGACATCACACTGAGACACAGGGTAGCAGATGCCTTGAAAAATAATTGGCATATGCAAATATCATTAAAAACTAAAAAACAAAGCATCATGGGTGAATATATGACAGTATGGATACTACTGCACTCATGCCTACAGTACATAGACATGGATCTGCACACACTGGCATTTAACTGCTGGAGATACAGTATATCTGCATATCCAGTCAGATGCACTGATTAACCCAAGCAGAGACATGTAATGATTTACACATGCAATATCCCTGATAAATGAACCCATCTCAAATCAGAACACACCCAAAGTGATCGCACAAACCAACACTCAACATTCACGTGTTTGACATGACATTAGAATTATAGCTTTATCATACTCATACATTCTGTAATTGCTGTAATACAATGCAAAATGCTCACACCTCACCGAAGAAATGCATATGTAGAATGCAGCAAATAGCCAGAGCTTAGCACAATCCATTGTATAGTCAGGCATGCATGTACACGTACACATATATGTTTAGTCACATACATATATATACAGACACAAAATATCTATGTGACCACTCACGCAGTTTACCAGCGTCTCTGTATTATCGGTCCCTGGTTCTCATCTCTATGGCATTAGGGATCTGCTCATCCGCTTAGCAACCGGTGTCCCTGTCACTTTTCTTGCTCTTCTTGTCACTGACGCTCCCCCCTATACGGTGTCACCAGCCGAGCTGTGTCCCTCGCGGCGCCAGAGACAGGCACCCAGACAGAAATCTTTCCAGATCTCCCCAGCTGTCTTACTCCAACAGATAGGCACCCACACAGCAAGCGAGAGAAAAGAAGGGAGGGGAGCAAAAATAGGAGGAGGATAGAAAAGGGAAAGAATACAGCAAACGGAATACAGTGATGGATGAAAGAGGATGGATGGAAGAAGCAGGCGAGAGACGGAAAAGAAAAATCGTGTATTATACCAATTCAGAATAGAAAAGGTTTAGAAGGAACAGGGTGAGAAAAAAAAAAGCAGCGTGAATGGGGCATTAGACACTGCATAAGAGATGAGAGACATCTAGCAAATAAAAGGCAGTAGCATGATGGATTATAGGCGCACAGTGAGCGAGAGAGAAAGAGAGAGAGAGCATAAAATCAAAGTGGTGGGGACAGAAGCCTTGCAGATCATGAACAGACTCAGCCAGTGCAGAACCAGACGAAGCGAGAAAGGAGATTATTGTGGGTCAAACCTGATTGAAAAGCCAGAGAGCAAAAATAAGGGTGAAGGGAGAGATTGTGTGAGTGCAAAGAAAGCAGTGAGATGCAAGAGAGGGATGACACAGAAAAAAAAAGGATGAAAAAGAGAGAAAAGGGGGAAGGAAATACAGAGAAAGGAGGAACTGGAAGCAGCCCAGGTTGTGTGTACAGTGTACTGTATGTGTTAGGAGAGGAGGGGGCACACACACCATTACATGAGGGTGAAAAGATAATGGAGGTAAAATATACCCACACAGGAGAAGTGCAGCCAGAATACACAGTGGTATGTAGTGATGGGTAATACAAGTATGCCGTGTCATCTCTATTTCATGTGCCTATACTGTCATATTGGTCTATTACATCTGTATACATCATCTCATCCCTATACGTATAGTCAATTGTTAATGTCAGTATATTATAGACTCCGCTGACTGTCCTGAACATCATTGATGTGTTAGAACATCTCTAGATATAATAAGCTGCCCTCTGCGTCTTTGACATTATGCCCTGGAGAAGGTACCACAGAATCTAGCCTGGAGTACAGCCAAGAATTTCCTCAGTAGAACTAGATAGATAGATAGATAGATAGATAGATAGATAGATAGATATGTTTTTTCCTTCCTCTGGTTGTCACTTAGGTGACCGATGAGACTCCCCGTCCTGCAATATGGGGTTCCTCCTTTTAAGTCTGAATCACCTTCTACGTAATGAGAAGTGTTGTGGAGATTATGGCCTCTTCAACAAGCCTCTGTAACCTGCAGATCAATCAATCAAAATTAAATGTGAGTTGAATAAAAGAGAAAGAGAAATGTGTAATACAGCCAGGAATTAGCCTTTAATGGTAAACCCGGTCCAGAGCGGGTTGATGACACAGCATTGAGATGGCAATACGTTATATTAAGATGAGCCAGCTCTAGAAGAAGAAAATTGCTGGATTATCCAGAAAAATATCTAGGAGGGGTAAGCAAAGGAAAATGCTAATCATTGGATTATATTCCAAGTATTGACCTGTAGTGTTCCCAGTTGGCTTGAAATGTCAAAAAAATCCAAACATGATTATTGGTTTTATATGGAAATTTATTAAGATACTTTACAAGGAAGTTTCTGAAATTCATAATGGGAAAATAATGTGTCATAGATGGTGTGAACTTGTAGAATTGTTAATGTCACCAGAAGAGTGGCTTCTGTGAGACGACAACAAAGATGGGCCAGGTGCAGCCGAGGAGCTACAACATATTTCCTGGAAAATTTGGCCTGTTCTTGTTCCTGTACAGTCATGGCCAAAAGTTTTGAGAATGACACAAATATTATATTTTCACATGATCTGCTGCCCTCTGGTTTTTATGTGTGTTTGTCAGATGTTTTTATCACATACAGAAATATAATTGCAATCATATTATGAGTAACAAAAGCTTATATTGACAGTTAGAATGAGTTAATGCAGCAAGTCAATATTTGCTGTGTTGACCCTTCTTCTTCAGGACCTCTGCAATTCTCCCTGGCATGCTCTCAATCAACTTCTGGACCAAATCCTGACTGATAGCAGTCCACTCTTGCAATCAATGCTTGCATTTTGTCAGAATTTGTAGGTTTTTGTTTGTCCACCCGTCTCTTGATGATTGACCACAAGTTCTCAATGGGATTAAGATCTGGGGAGTTTCCAGGCCATGGACCCAAAATCTCTATGTTTTGTTCCCTGAGCCATTTGGTTATCACCTTTGCTTTATGGCAAGGTGCTCCATCATGCTGGAAAAGGCATTGTTGATCACCAA
This sequence comes from Rhinella marina, assembly GCA_900303285.1. Classification (NCBI taxonomy): domain Eukaryota; kingdom Metazoa; phylum Chordata; class Amphibia; order Anura; family Bufonidae; genus Rhinella; species Rhinella marina. The sequence continues at coordinate 153,250 of ONZH01019766.1, read as the reverse complement.
ACTGCTCTTGGACGGTTGGGAGAAGTTGCTCTCGGAGGACATTCTGGTACCATTCTTTATTCATGGCTGTGTTTTTAGGCAAGACTATGAGAGAGCCGATTCCCTTGGCTGAGAAGCAACCCCACACATGAATGGTTTCAGGATGCTTTACAGTTGGCATGGTGGTAGCGCTCACCTCGTCTTCTCCGAATAAGCTGTTTTCCAGATGTCCCAAACAATCGAAAAGGGGATTCATCAGAGAAAATGACTTTACCCCAGTCCTCAGCAGTCCACTCCCTGTACCTTTTGCAGAATATCAGTCTGTCCCTGATGTTTTTTCTGGAGAGAAGTGGCTTCTTTGCTGCCCTCCGCCTCACAGTGCGTGCAGATGCACTCACACCTGCCTGCTGCCATTCCTGAGCAAGCTCTGCACTGGTGGTAGCCCGATCCCGCAGCTGAAACACTTTTAAGAGATGGTCCTGGTGCTTGCTGGTCTTTCTTGGGTGCCCTGGAGCCTTTTTGGCAACAATGGAACCTCTCTCCTTGAAGTTCTTGATGATGCGATAGATTGTTGACTGAGGTGCAATCGTTCTAGCTGCGATACTCTTCCCTGATAGGCCATTTTTGTGCAGTGCAATGATGACTGCACATGTTTCTTTAGAGATAACCATGGTTAACAGAAGAGAAACAATGATGCCAAGCACCAGCCTCCTTTTAAAGTGTCCAGTGGTGTCATTCTTACTTAATCATGACAGATTGATCTCCAGCCCTGTCCTCATCAACACCCACACCTGTGTTAATAGAGCAATCACTGAAACGATGTTAGCTGGTCCTTTTAAGGCAGGGCTACAATGATGTTGAAATGTGTTTTGGGGGATAAAGTTCATTTTCTAGGCAAATATTGACTTTGCAAGTAATTGCTGTTAAGCTGATCACTCTTTATAACATTCTGGAGTATATGCAAATTGCCATTATAAAAACTGAAGCAGTAGACTTTGTAAAAATTAATATTTGTATCATTCTCAAAACTTTTGGCCATGACTGTACAAGTACCAAACCTTTCCAGGCCCTATTTATTGATGACCTACCTTAGGTCATCAATGGCAGATTGATGGGATCGGACTCCCAACACTTGCCAATCAAGCTGTTTTTACTAGCTGTGGTGGTGGACCAGGCAGCAGACCTGCACAGCAACATACAATGTGTAGTGGCTGTGCCTGGTTACTGCAGCACTACTCCCACTGAAGGAAATGGGAGCCGCGCTGCAGAAACCAGGCACAGCCACTGCACAGTGTATGGAACTGTGTAGATTTGGTGCCTGGTTAACTCCTGATATTGAGTAAAGACAGTTCTGAATTTTATTCACGTGTGCAACCTTTTCCTATCTGGAGACTTGACATCTTTTAAAATGAAAACCCACCTGGGTGTTACTAGGAATTCAAGGGAGTTCAACATCTTGCTTATGTAGAATTACCACAGGTCTGTATCATGGAGCCATAGGTACTTGGTGTGTCTCCATATTGTGACTCCATAAGCGTTGCCTTACCCCTTCCCAGAAGATATCAACCATCTTAAATCCTCTTATGGACTCCACAAAAAGTGCATTATGGTTATACAGTGGGGGAAAAAAATATTTAGTCAGCCACCAATTGTGCAAGTTCAAACACTTAAAAAGATGAGAGAGGCCTGTAATTGACATCATAGGTAGACCTCAACTATGAGAGACAAAATGAGAAAACAAATCTAGAAAATCACATTGTCTGATTTTTAAAGAATTTATTTGCAAATTATGGTGGAAAATAAGTATTTGGTCAATAACAAAAGTTCATCTCAATACTTTGTTATATATCCTTTGTTGGCAATGACAGAGGTCAAACGTTTTCTGTAAGTCTTCACAAGGTTGGCACACACTGTTGCTGCTATGTTGGCCCATTCCTCCATGCAGATCTCCTCTAGGGCAGTGATGTTTTGGGGCTGTTGCTGGGCAACATGGACTTTTAACTCCCTCCAAAGGTTTTCTATAGGGTTGAGATCTGGAGACTGGCTAGGCCACTCCAGGACCTTGAAATGCTTCTTACGAAGCCACTCCTTCGTTGCCCTTGTGGTGTACTTTGGATCATTGTCATGCTGAAAGACCCAGTCACGTTTCATCTTCAATGCCCTTGCTAATGGAAGGAGGTTTGCACTCAAAATGTCAAGATACATGGCCCCATTCATTCTTTCATGTACACGGATCAGTCGTCCTGGTCCCTTTGCAGAGAAACAGCACCAAAGCATGATGTTGCCACCCCCATGCTTCACAGTAGGTATGGTATTCTTTGGATGCAACTCAGCATTCACTCTCCTCCAAACACGATGAGTTGTGTTTCTACCAAACAGTTCTACTTTGGTTTCATCTGACATATGACATTCTCCCAATACTCTTCTGGAACATCCAAATGCTCTCTAGCAAACTTCAGACGGGCCCGGATATGTACTGGCTTAAGCAGGGGGACACGTCTGGCACTGCAGGATCTGAGTCCCTGGTGGCGTAGTGTGTTACTGATGGTAGCCTTTGTTACATTGGTCCCAGCTTTCTGCAGGTCATTCACTAGGTCCCCCGTGTGGTTCTGGGATTTTTGCTCACAGTTCTTGTGATCATTTTGACCCCACAGGGTGAGATCTTGCGTGGAGCCCCTGATCGAGGTAGATTATCAGTGGTCTTGTATGTCTTCCATTTTCTAATTATTGCTCCCACAGTTGATTTCTTCACATCAAGCTGCTTGCCTATTGCAGATTTAGTCTTCCCAGCCTGGTGCAGGTCTACAATTTTGTTTCTGGTGTCCTTTGACAGCTCTTTGGTCTTAATCATAGTGGAGTTTGGAGTGTGACTGTTTGAGGTTGTGAAGTTCAAACAGTTGCCATTATTACAGGTAATGAGTGGAGGACAGAGGAGCCTCTAAAAGATGAAGTTACAGGTCTGTGAGAGCCAGAAATCTTGCTTGTTTGTAGGTGACCAAATACTTATTTTCCACCATAATTTGCAAATAAATTCTTTAAAAATCAGACAATGTGATTTTCTGGATTATTTTTCTCATTTTGTCTCTCATAGTTGAGGTCTACATATGATGTCAATTACAGGCCTCTAGTGTTGAGCGAGCATGCTCGGCCGAACTTGCCATAAGGCTGATCACATACATTTTCCCCTGAGCAGCCCCGAAGCCGCGCGCTTCCGGTCCGGTAACAGTGTTCCCCGGCTGAGATCGGGAACCTGTTGCTACGCTGAAATAGTTTGAAGCCTCAAGCAGGCTTTGGACCCTATTTCAGGTAAATACCAAAAAAGGCCACTAGTTGGAGAATGAAGATAACAGATAAATTTTACCACATAGGGTACGGCGTAAAAAAAAAAAAAAAACCTTTGTCAAAATTCAGTTTTTTCCCATTTCTATTCCATTTGGAATTTTTTTCTGCTTCCCACTACATGGCATGTAAATGTAAATGGCGCCATTAGAAAGTACAACTTGCCCTGCAAAAAATAAGCCCTCATAAGACTATGTGAATGGAAAAATAAAAAAGTTAGGACTATGGGAAGGCGGGGAGTTTCAAAATGAAAACACAAAAATGGAAAATCCCAGGGTCCTGAAGGGGTTAAAGAAATACCCCTAAAAACCTGATAAATGTATTATGCCTATTGCAGGGCAGGGAGGGCAGATGCACTGCTTTTACCTTTGGTGTTCTTTGAGCTCCAGGGTCATGCACTGCCCCTTCAGCCCTGCACAAGGTATAGTTTCTTTCAAGGCATTTCCTTTAACCACTTCCAGTCTGCCCATTGACTATAAACGTCCTGGTAGTGGATCTCTATCTCTGAATGGACGTTTTAAATGTCCTTGAGCTTTGCCTTCTGTGTGCAGCACCTGTACATAGAAGCTCCATGACTCAGTTGCCTCCTGACAGCCAAGAACATGGAGCTTTAACCTGAGACCTTTTTTCCTGGCCTCCAGGCTTTTGATCACTCTGACAAGCTGTCAAAGCCATCACAAATGCTTTTACTATCTTCCTCTCATTACTGCCGGTCACAGAGCAGTTTACAACCACATATGGGGTGTTTCTGCAAACTTCAGAATCGTGAAAATAAATATTCAGGTTTAATTTGCGGTTTACCCTTGCTATCTTATAGGAAAAAATGAATTAAAAATTGAAAATCTGCAAAAAAAATATATTTATTTTTAAATTTCACCTTCCTTCTATTTTAATTCTTGTGGGAAATCTAAAGGGTTAACAAACTTTGTAAAATCAGTATGGATTACATTGCGGGCTGTAGTTTCTAAAATATGTTAATTTATGGGAGGTTTCTATTATTTAAGCCCCTCAAAGTCACTTTAGAACTGCAAAGGTCCTTTAAAATTAACTATTGGAAATTTTCATGAAAATCTTAAAAATGACATCTAAAATTCCTCAAAAAATAAAATTACATTTCCAAAATTATGCCAACATAAAGTGGACATATGAATGTTCATTAATAACAATTTTATTAGATATCCCTATTAGAGATGAGCGAGCATGCTCGTCCGAGCTAGGTGCTCGTTCGAGTATTAGGGTATTCATAAGTGCTCGCTGCTCTGACGAGTATCTCGCCATGCTCGAGGAAATGGCAACTTCCGTATTGTGCATTTTTGGCGCCTATAAACTCAGCCAATCACAAGCCAGGAGACTCTGCGGTACACCCAGCATCACGTGAGGCCCTTACATGTCGATAGCAGGGGTTGGCTGGCCTGATCAGGTGACCCTGGAATATACTAGTGACTGCCCGCTGTGCTCGGCTCAGATGCTGTCTGGATGTGGTTAGAGACAGATCTGCTGCGTTTCAGGGAGAGTGTTAGGGCCAGCATTTAGTTCTTTGTTAGGCAGGAGTGATCTCAAAAGAACCCAACAGCCCTTCTAAGGGCTACAAGAAATTTTTTTTGGTCTCCTGGCTGGGCTGGCTGGCTGGCACTAGTAGTGCAGCTATCGCCGTATATAACCCTTTTTTTTATTGTTATATCTCAGTGATACAAATCCATTTCATACAGCAGTGTGGAACCATTCTGTGTGTCACAGTTCAGCTGTCCACTCACTACAATCCGTATTTTCACTGATACAGCTAGATTCCAAAAATCTCTGTGCAACATTTGTCTGGGTTGCAGTCAAAATAGCCACCCTCAGCAGGGGCTGAGTTTGCTGTCTGATAGTTTCTGCACGTCACGTTCCAAAAAAACAAAATATAAAAAAAAAACATATTAAAAAAAATATATAAAAAAATAGTTTTTTTCTTGTTTTATCTCAGTGATACAAATCCATTTCACACAGCTGCGTGGAACCATTCTGTGTGTCACAGTTCAGCTGTCCACTCAACACAATCCGTATTTTCTGTCCAAGTGACACATTCTGTACGTCACTTAATTAAAAAAGGTCTTTTGCTCTCACTTATACAGCTACATTAGAAAAATCTCTGTGCGACATTTGTCTGGGTTGCAACTAAGCGGACCAAGTCTGCCTAATCTAATAGTTTCCGTGTAATTGCTCCATACTGCACGGTACGTAATAACATACGTAATTTTGATCTAACTTATCCACCTATATATTTACTTGTGGAGACTGAACAAGTTTGTGGGTTTCAGTACAGCAGGCCCATTTATTTTATTTTTTTTATATAATACACTTATATAAAGAAAATGTTGAACCCCAGGGCTAAGGGTCGAGGACGAGGGCGTGGGCATTCAATTACTGCAGGGGGCAGAGGCCGTGGTCCTGGGCAGGGTGAGACAGTACCTGCTGATGAAGGAGCAGGGGAACGCCGAAGAGCTACACTCCCTAGCTTCATGTCTCAACTTACAGGGACACGTGGTAGAGGACTGTTGAAACCACAACAGTGTGAACACCTGATGTCGTGTATTGCGGACAATGCTTCAAGTAATTTGTCCACCAGTCAGTCTTCCACGCAGTCCACCCATGTTACCCAAGGGAGCACTCCTCTGGCTCCTCCACTTCAACCTCCTTCCCCCCAGTCTGCCCCCTCCCAGGAAAATTTGGAATGCGATCCGGCATACTCTCAGGAACTGTTTTCTGGACCCTTCCCAGAGTCACAAACCACTTCTCAGGTTGCTGCTGACCTCGTTCCCGATGCCCAAGTTTTCCAACTGTCGCAGACTGTGGGTGATGATGATGATGATGACAATGTTGACTTAGTGGAAGAAGTTTGTAAAGAGGTGTCGGACGATGAGGAGACACGGTTGTCAGACAGTGGTGAAGTTGTTGTCAGGGCAGGAAGTCCGAGGGGGAGCAGACTGAGGAATCGGAGGATGACGAGGTGACTGACCCAAGCTGGGTTGATAAGCCAAGTGAAGACAGTGCTTCTGAGGCGAAGGCGAGTGCTGCACCAGAAAAGGTTGGAAGAGGCAGTGGTGTGGCCAGGGGGAGAAGCAGGGCCAGAGCTGGTGCATCAGCAGCAACTGTTTCATGTAGTGAAGCTCCCGTGGCGAGGCCTAGATGTTCGCAAGTCTGGAGGTTCTTTAAAGAAAGTGAGGATGACCGACGGACTGTGGTGTGCAACCTGTGCCACACCAGGATCAGCAGGGGTGCCACCACTACTAGCCTAACCACCACCAGCATGCGCAGGCATATGAGTGCTAAACACCCCACTCAATGAACCAAGGCCGTTCACCACCTCCTGCGGGTCACACCACTGCTCCTTCCCCTGTGTCACTCGCTGCCTTTGCTAGTCAACCCCCTGCCCAGGACCCCGGCACGAGCGCCTCCCGCCGGAAAACCACATCTTCGCCTCCACGACCCTCCACAGCGTCCACCAATGTGTCCCAGCGCAGCGTTCAGCTGTCTTTACAGCACACGCTGGAGCGCAAGAGTAAATAGAGTAACACCCACCAACATGCCCAAGCCCTCAACGTCCACATCTCCAAATTGCTGAGCCTGGAGATGCTGCCCTATAGGCTGGTAGAGAACGAGGCATTTCGCAATCTCATGGCAGTGGCTGCCCCTCGGTATTCGGTCCCCAGCCGCCACTATTTTTCCAAATGTGCCGTCCCAGCCCTACACCAGCACGTGTCACAGAACATCATCCATGCCCTGACCAACGCTGTTTCTGAGAAGGTCCACCTAACCACGGACACGTGGACAAGTGCTGCCAGGCAGGGACACTATATCTCACTGACGGCACATTGGGTTAACTTGGTGGAGGCTGGGACCGAGACTGACCCTGGGGCCGCTCATGTACTGCCCACACCGAGGATTGCAGGGCCTACCTCGGTCACGGTCTCTCAGATGTACTATGCCTCCTCCTCCGACCCCTCCTCCTCCTCCTCCACCGAATTACCATCCGTGGGCACGGCGCCTTCAGTCTGTAGCTCTAGGCGCAGCAGCAGGTCCGTGGGTAAGCGCCAGCAGGCGGTGCTCAAACTGCTGAGCTTAGGTGACAAAAGGCACACCGCCCAAGAGCTGTTACAGGGAATCACGGCGCAGACCAATCTGTGGCTGGCACCGCTGAAACTCAAGCCAGGCATGGTTGTGTGTGACAACGGGCATAACCTGGTGGCGGCTCTGCAATTCGGCAGACTGACACATGTGCCATGCCTGGCCCACGTGTTCAATCTAATAGTTCAGCGGTTCCTCAAGACATACCCCAATCTGTCTGATTTGCTCACCAAGGTGCACCGCATCTGTGCGCATTTCCGCAAGTCGACCACAGACGCTGCCACTCTCAGGGCAGCGCAGCGCCGCCTACAACTGCCCGCTCACCGACTGTTGTGCGACGTGCCCACGAGATGGAATTCGACATTAAACATGTTATCCAGAGATTACCAGCAGCGCAGAGCGATTGTAGACTGCCAGATGTCAACTTCCACCAGAACTGGTAGTCAGGTCAGTCAGATTCCTCAAGTCTACAATGAGGAGTGGACGTGGATGTCTGATATCTGCCAGGTGTTGAGCAACTTTGAAGAGTCAACACAGATGGTCAGCGGCGATACCGCCATTATCAGCCTCACCATCCCGCTGCTTTGCCTGTTGAAAAACTCACTGCTCAGCATGAAGTCGGATGCTTTGCGCTTGTCACAAGAGACGCTGGAGGAAGATACGTCGCTTGATAGCCAGAGCACCCTCCGGTCTGTTTCTCAGCGCGTATCGGAAGAGGGGGATGAGGATGAGGAAGAAGAGGAGAAGAATGTCGGCGAGACAGAAGAGGGTACCAGTGCTCGGTCCTTAACTCTTGAGCGTGTATGGGCTGAAGAGGAGGAGGAGGAAATGGAGAGTCAGGCCTGAGGAGGAGAGGGAATTCTTGCGTGTTGGGACTCTGGCGCACATGGTAGACTTCATGTTAGGCTGCCTATCCCGTGACCCTCGCGTTAGAAGCATTTTTTCAAACACCGATTACTGGGTGTTCACTCTCCTGGACCCACGGTACAAGCTGAACCTTTCCACTCTCATCCCTGCAGAGGAAAGGAGTCTGAGAGTGAATAGATATCAACAGGCCCTGGTGCACAAGCTGAAACAATCCTTCCCATCTGATGCCGCTAGCGGCAGAGAGCATGGTTCTGTGGGCCAAGTAGAGGGGGAGGCAGCTTGTCCAGCACTGGCAGGGGAATGCTCTCCAAGGCCTTTGCCAGTTTTATTTCACCCCAGCAAGACACTGTCACCTGTCCCCAGTCTAGGCAGAGTAGGGGAGAGCTGTACAGAAAGATCGTGAGGGAGTACCTAGCTGACCATACCAACGTCCGTAGCGATCACTCTGCTCCATACAACTACTGGGTTTCAAAGCTGGACACGTGGCCTGAACTGGCACTGTACGCCTTGGAGGTTCTGGCCTGCCCTGCCGCTAGCGTGCTGTCAGAGCAGGTATTCGGTGCGGCTGGTGACGTCATCACCGATAAGTGTACACGCTTTTTCCGGAGGTCCACCTACAGGCCTTCTCTCTAAATAATTTTTCTGGAGGTCCACCTACAGGCCCTCTCTCCAAACAATTTTTCCAGAGGTCCACCTACAGGCCCTCTCTCCAAACAATTTTTCCGGAGGTCCACCTACAGGCCCTCTCTCCAAACAATTTTTCCAGAGGTCCACCTACAGGCCCTCTCTCCAAACAATTTTTCTGGAGGTCAACCTACAGGCCCTCTCTCCAAACAATTTTTCCTAAGGTCCACCTACAGGTCCTCTCTCCAAACAATTTTTCCGGAGGTCCACCTACAGGCCCTCTCTCCAAACAATTTTTCCTGAGGTCCACCTACAGGCCCTCTCTCCAAACAATTTTTCCGCAGTGTCAACTACGGACAGTGTAAAACAATGTTTCAGGAGCGTCAAACAGACAGTCCAAAACAACTTTTCAGGATGCGCAAGTACCGACATTTAAAAAAAAAATTTTTTTTGCTGAGGGTAGACTTTATGTACGCCGAAAAGAAAAAAAATTTGGGAGGCTCAACAAAAGCCATTTCACTGCATTCTCAGTCGGACAAAGTCATTGGTGGTGTAACCGCCATGCTGTGTCAGGCTAAATTTTTGGGTACTTCACCAGCAACCACATACTAACTCTCACTCTGTTGTCACCGCCACCATACAGGGCCACAAAAAATGTTTATGTGGTTCGCCTGCTCCCGCAGTGTCACTCGCTCACTCTGTTGTCACCACCATAGTGGTTTGCACTATAGCAGCCCAAGTCTGCACATTCCCCTTTTTATCTCCAAGTGATCTATACTGCACGTCACGTAATAAAATAGGTTCTTTTGCTCTCAGTGATACAAATCCATTTCATAAAATCCTTTCTTTCTCTTTAACTGATCTATACTGAACGTCACTTTTAAAAATACGTCTTTTTCCTCTCTTTCTCTCTCTCCTCCCTTTCTCTTCCCCCCAGCCTGCCCCCCACCTACAGGCCCTCTCTCCAAACAATTTATGTCTTTTTCCTCTCTTTCTCTCTCTCCAAACTATTTTTCCAGATAGGTGCCATATACGGTATTAAACTGAGAAGAATACATAGAACACATACCACACTTGATCGAGCTCATAGTTGACAACTGTACCGGTTGATGCTAAATTTTTAGGTTGGGGTCCTGCGTCGTCATTCGAACTCCATCCGGCTGTTTTCACCACCACACACGCTAGCCAAGGGGGCACTCCTCTGGCTCTTCCAGCTCAACCTCCTTCCCCCCAGCCTGCCCCCCACCTACAGGCCCTCTCTCCAAACAATTTACCCGGGTAGGGGACGTATTAGATATTGTACAGATTTTTTTTTGGTTCTTCTTTTAATTGCCTCCTGCGATAGTGCGATAGACGGGAATGGAACCCGGGTCAACTGCTTGGGAAGCAGCTATGCTCACCACTTTACCACCAACAGCCACAGCAACTGATAAGAACAGATACTAAACTTGATGTAAGCCAACATTTCGACAATCGATAACCCGAAACAGGTCAGCCGTCGAGCCCGGCGTTCGGCCACCCTGAGCATTTCACATACTCTGACCGAGTCTGACCCTGGGGCCGCTCATGTACTGCCCACTTGGAGGATTGCGGGGCCTACCTCGTTCACGGTTTCTCAGAATTACTATGCCACTTTCTCCAACCCCTCCTCCTCCACCTCGAATTACCATCCGTGCTTCACCTCCTGCTACCTCAGTCTAACTCGGTCACTCTTACGTCAGGCTAAATTTTTGGGTGGCTCACCTGCTACCTCATCTAACTTGGTCACTTGTTGGTGTCACCGCCATGCTGTGTCAGGCTTATGCCTGCATCGTGTGGCTGGGGATAGGAGAGCAGTGCCAGCATGGGCATGGGTGATGGACCTTCGTTGCACCTAGTTGGGTGCTTCCCTATATATTCCCACCATGCCAGCCATGGGTTGTACATTAACTAATAACAGGGAAAACAAAAAAAATATTTTACAGGAGGGTCAACCGCAGGCACTCCAAAACAATTTTACATGAGGGAGTGTCTCCCGGTCTGCCATCGTGTTCGGTCAGGCTGTCAGTAGGTACACCACCTCTGTCGTCCGCAGAAGCGGCCACTATGAGGAAGGCCACGGCAAGAACATCCCCTTTTCAATTGAGAGCAAGTGTAGAATTGTAGGAGGATGACACTTGTCTTCCGCAGTGGATTCACCTTCCCCTTTATCATTGCCAGACAACAGTTGTTGAAAAAGTAATTGGCAATGATGAAGAAAATGTAACGGTGCAGTGGACCTTCTGTGACGCAAAACCTATATATTCCCACCATGCCAGCCATGGGTTGTACATTAACTAATAACAGGGAAACAAAAAAAATATTTTACAGAAGGGTCAACTACAGACACTCCTAAACAATTTTTTAGGAGGGTCAACTTCGGACACTCCAAAACAAATTTTTGGGAGGCTCGCCTACAGACATTTGACTGCTACCTCAATCTAACTTGGTCAATTGTTGGTGTCACTACGCTGTCACCATGATGTGTCAGGCTTATGCCTGCGTCGTGGGGCGGGGGATAGCACAGCAGTGCCAGCATGAGCAGTGGTGTCACCTGCAGGCGGTGATGGACCTTTGTTGCACCTTAGTTGGGTGCCTAACATGTGATGGGCATGTGCCTCGCCTTTCTTGGTCTGGGTGAGCACAATTGCCATGAGGGTAACCACCAGGCTGTTTGGAATTTGGGGTGATGCTGGGATTAGGCAGCCTCAGAGGCATCCATGCATGCTGCCCCTGCTGTTTCCTGTCCATTTCCGTGGTGTTTCCATCATTTTCTGATGTTTCCAGGTTTTTACCCAGCCTTCCCTACGCAGAGCCTTGGTCCCCTGCAAAAATGCTCGAGTCTCCCATTGACTTCAATGGGGTTCGTTACTCGAAACGAGCACCCGAGCATCGGGAAAAGTTAGACTCGAATAACGAGCACCCGAGCATTTTAGTGCTCGCTCATCTCTAATCCCTATGCAACTTAAAAGCATAGAAATTAATATTTTAAAAAATTCTGATTTTTTTCAAAATTTTTAGTAAATTTTGGATTTTTTTATAAATAAAGGTAAAATATATTGACTCAAATTTACCATTAACACAAAGTACAATGTGTCACAAGAAAACAATCTATGAATGGCTTGGATAAGTAAAAGCGTTCCAAAGTTATGTCAGATTTGCAAAATTAGGCCTGGTCAGGAAGGGGGTAAATGGCCCGGATGGGTAGTGGTTAAATATCTATATAAATTTTATAAAGAAAGGAGGTCAAGCCACAATGAAGATCAGCAGAGGACAAACTTCACATAATTTACTGCTGATGTTTATTTTGGTATTTTCCAAGTTCTTTTTTATGCCTATGACTTGTGTCTGCAATAAAAACAGGAGAGTTTACAATACACATGCACCCAAAATAACCCAGCCCCCACTGTTCACAATGCATGCAGCGTTATTGTAAGAAGTTTTAATATATAATATTCAAAATGAATGTAGCCACTAGTACAAAAGTCATTCATTAAAAAGAAATATAATCAGTCACTATTTAGATATTAAGGATAATGTAATCTATTGTTGTAATCCATTGTGGTGTAATCCATTAAAAAAGGGAAAAAACACACCATTATAAAACCAAATGCCCTGAAATAGCTCCCATTATATAATATGCAACTGACACATTATTAACACACAGTCTGAGAACCATACCCAACACATCAAAAATATTATTACAATAACACATATCTTTAAATAAGTCTTCTGTTATAAAATTGACTGTAATATGGTATTATTCACAAGAATTTTCCTTATTGTGTCTAAAAACTAGCACTTGAACAAATTAACCACCTAAAGGTCCTTTTACACGGGCCGATTATCGGCCGAAAAATCGTTCCTAGGAACGCTAGTGCCGATAATCGGCCCGTGTAAAAGTGGCCCTAATCAGCCGACGGTCGGCTGATTGGATCTTTTGGTTTCTACAAAAGATCCAATCTGTCGGGCGCACATCGGCCTGTGTAAACAGGCGATGTGCGCCTGACAGTATGGAGCTTCCCGGCCACACGAGTGATACAGCGATCACTCGTGCGGCCCGGCGCTCGATTCATCGGGCCGTGTAAAGGCTCCCTGCCCGAGCGCCGATATCGCTGATCGGCGCTCGGGCAGGGAGACACATCAGCCCGTCTAAAAGGGCCTTAACTGTTTTGTCAGTCCAGCTCCTGCAGTGTGAAAAGTAGCTAACTGGAGGGGGGAGGGTTGCTTTAGATGCTGCTATCTCCTGAATGGTAGCAGCTAGAAACATGCAACTGGTCAGTTCCAGGCTTTCATTCTGGACCAAAATGACAGCTAAAGTCCAAGCAACAGAGAAGAAATCACTGTTAGAAATCAAGTCGGGAATCATTGAGTAAAACCTGTTTTTACTTTTACTTTCAGCTGCATTCACGGCATCACCATTTCTATCAGTGATATCTTCCTCTGTCCTGAACATGCTGTCATTCTGGTATTGTCTAAAATCTTGGAATGTCAGCTTTCAAACAAGACCAGTTGCATGTTTCTAGCACCATCACTGCTAGCAGGGTTGCACCTTTAAGATTGGTGGGTTGGAAAGAGCATTAGATGATGCATTGTTGCCAGCTGAGTTCATCTAAATCACTTTGGCATGGCCATTCATTTGCCTGCTAAGTCCATTGATGCCAGATCCTCCTAGGCTGCAAGATAGAAGATCTGAGGTGCTAAAGGTCTAGGTTCCACCCCTGTACTGACCTAATAGCGATTCAGCTTGGCCTAACTTGTCTCCTCACATGAGGATTTCCAGCTATAATAGTGCTGTTGCTTTCTACCACCTCATGCCCCCACCATCACACTCGTACCCTTGGTTTTTCCGTTTTAATGTATTAGAGAAGGTTCCCCCTCCAATAGCTGTCTGCTCTGTTATTGCCATGCACACTACAGCTGCATAGTGGGACAATTGCCCCTTCTTCTCACAGCAGGATGCAGATTGTAATCACAGCAGTAGTGAAAAGGAGCTTATTTATTATGATGTAAAAGGGCTACAGATAATTATGTCAGAGTCCCAGCCCTTTTAGCTTACCCCCTCCTGTTCTTCCTTTTAGGCTGTAGTACAGCCTGGTCCAGTCGACACGTGCCAGTTGGCACGTGCCAGTTGACAAGAGCCATTGCTGATTCTATGTGACTTGTGATATGAGAGGACAGTGGCATAACTAGAGTTCTATGGGTCCCAGGGCAAACTTGTGATTGCTCCCCCCCCATGTAGTGCCTTGTCGCACCGCCTGCGGGCAGGGGAGGGGCCCGCTGCACTCACATGTAACAGGGCCCGGCACTGTCACTGTACTTCATGTCGGGTCCGTCAGAGCACTGAACTCACCTGCATCACATGCAGTACAGCATCTATCATGCCCCAGCACTGCCCTACTAGAATTATTCATAAATTAAATGGGTGGGCAGAGCCACCTAATAGTCCCACAAGGGGACTATAACAGACTACATTTTGATTGATTTTAAAATACAATGCACTATCCTTATACTGCATTGTGCTATACTGACATTGACCAGAAGGCTGCACCATAGAGGCACAGCCTGCTGGAAACTACTTAAGGCTAGTTTGGGGCCTACATCAGACCCCAGCGAACATTTACATGCATAGACATCCCACAATCGCATTTGCAGGGTGCCAATGGGAGACAGAGGGAGTCTGCTCCCTCTGTCAGCGATTTACATACAGGGGGCGCCATTGCCCGTGGCATGTAAAGCGTTAAACAGCCCGGATCGGCACTCCTGCCGGTCCAGCTTTTTAAAACAGGAGCTTGGCTCTCCCTGCAGCCTAAGGCTACTTTACTGATAACATAGAGAAGACAAAGCAATGGATATTACATGAAGATACAGATACTACAAAGACAACACATTACATAGAATACTCCACCACACACAGCTGCCTCCTTTCCTGCCCTCCCTGGAAACCAAGCAGATGTGGCTAATAATGTGTATATATATAGAACATATATTTCCATATTCCACAAATATATGGTCCACTGGCTCTACACTTCTAACCAACTCATATCCAGTATCTGACTATTAGTACATGTACAATGTAGCAGGGTTAACACACAAACTCTTAACTCAAATTTCTTAAATCATCGCGTTATCTTGAAACAAAAGCCTTTGAAAAGCAATTGAACATGTTTGTTTAACGCATTTAGTTTAGATAACATGTCTCACAAAGCATGTGTATTAACTCTACTACATCTGTACATATCAAGATGCATAAATAGCATATACAGGGTGGGCCATTTATATGGATTCACCTAAATAAAATAGGGAATGGTTGGTGATATTAGCTTCCTGTTTGTGACACATTAGTATATGGGAGGGGGGAAACTTTTCAAGATGGGTGGTGACCATGGCGGCCATTTTGAAGTCGGACATTTTGGATCCAACTTTAGTTTTTTTCAGTGGGAAGAGGGTCATGTGACACATCAAACTTATCGAGAACTTCACAAGAAAAACAATGGTGTGCTTGGTTTTAACATAACTTTATTCTTCCATTAGTCATTTACAAGTTTCTGACCATTTATAAAATGTGTTCAAAGTGCTGCCCATTGTGTTGGATTGTCAATGCAACCCTCTTCTCCCACTCTTCACACACTGATAGCAACACCGCAGAAGAAATGCTAGCACAGGCTTCCAGTATCCGTAGTTTCAGGTGCTGCACATCTCGTATCTTCACAGCATAGACAATTGCCTTCAGATGACCCCAAAGATAAAAGTCTAAGGGGGTCAGATCGGGAGACCTTGGGGGCCATTAAACTGGCCCACGACGACCAACCCACTTTCCAGGAAACTGTTCATCTAGGAATGGACGGACCTGACACCCATAATGTGGTGGTGCACCATCTTGCTGGAAAAACTCAGGAAACGTGCCAGTATCAGTGTCATGTAGCAGTTGAATGGCCCCCAAGGTCTCCCAATCTGCAGCACCTGAAACTATGGATACTGGAAGCCTGTGCTAGCATTTCTTCTGCGGTGTTGCTTTCAGTATCTGAAGAGTGGGAGAAGAGGGTTGCATTGACAATACAACACAATGGGCAACACTTTGAACACATTTTATAAGTGGTCAGAAACTTGTAAATAACTCATGAAAAAATAAAGTTACTTTAAAACCAAGAACAATATTGTTTTTCTTGTGAAATTCTCAATAAGTTTGATGTGTCACATGACCCTCTTCCCATTGAAAAAACTAAAGTTGGATCCAAAATGGCCGACTTCAAAATGGCCACCATGGTCACCACCCATCTTGAAAAGTTTCCCCCCTCCCATATACTAATGTGCCACAAACAGGAAGTTAATATACCCAACCATTCCCATTTTATTTAGGAGTATCCATATAAATGGCCCACCCTGTATATCTACACCTCCATAAACATGTACAAGCCACAGGATCCACAGTTCCACGTGTAAATGGAGTACAACAGCAGACTACAAATATCTATATGTACACATATAGGGTCTACTGGAAATATTATATTTATATACATACAAAGAAAGCACACATATAACTTAGCTTGCTCCTGAAGTGCTGTCGACGCCACCCTATGACCACCCAAGTATCTTCCAATCGGTTGGCCAAGAGTGTGTTGTCCGGGTGCTTTTACAATGTGCCCTTCCTGTCTTTTCTAACAAGAGGAACAATGACCAAATGGACTGATAATTCAGTTGGTGAATATTACTGAATAATATCAGTATAAACCATATACAATTATCAAGCATATTTGTGTGGTCATTGGACTGAGGGTCTGGCTGGGAACCATATTGTCCTGTAACAGGGTGCTCATACTGAGCTCCTTTGTTAGTGCTATGACGACGGGGCAAGCCATTCTCAAGGTAGTAATAGAATAGAAGACATTGGTGCTTGTCCTTGAGATGTTCCTATGGTTAACCAGTACCAACAGTAAGGGAAAGCTGTCCTACTTCAAACAGGTTTCTGTTTTTTGTTGTTTTTTTGTCGTTTGTTTATTCACCCATTTTGCTTCCCATGTTCCCTAAAAAATTTAAGTCTGTTGTTGACTTCCCTGTGTGACCTTGAGCAAAGGTTCTCGAAGAGATGAACTAGGCCAGATGGCTGATAAACTTGATTCTTTCCCTAATTTGTGGGTGTCTCTTTTGGTTGTGATTCAAAAGAAATGGCCATGGAAACTTTAGTTGGTCCATTCTCCCACCCAAAGTGTTCTTCCATTAATGACAAAGACATAACGGCTGCCTCCTACTTGTCTGTTGAACAAGCTTGCTTTGGTGCAACAGATTGGCTGTAGTGCATTGAGTTGGCTTTTAGGCTCCTTACATCTCATTCAGACTACAAAGTCAGCAAAAAAAATGCCAAGAAATCACTATTAAATAGTAAATAGACACAAAAACTTCATTTTTATGCTTCAATAGATTCTCCAGGATTAGAAAATCATAGCTACTTTCTTCCAAAACAGCACCTCACATCTACATACAGTAGGTCAGGGGTACTCAAGTACTTTTGGTAAAGGTCCACCTACAGTACCTGAGTCTGCTGTAGGATGAAAGTCCGAGCTGCAAAACAAAAAAATATATAAGGAGGGACAACACCAGTGGCGTGTAGCGCGGCATTATTATTATTATTATTTTTACAATAATCCACACCTCCAAGCCCACCTAATCTCCTTTCTGCCGACCAAACAGTAAGAATGTCTTTTCAGTGCCCCCCTAACAATAATGATGCCCCTCGGACAAAATGATATCCCTTTAGTACTCCACAGGGTATGATACTCCTAAATGCACCCTCACAGCAGGGTGATCCCTTGGTGCCCCCACACATGATGATGCTCCTTAGTGCCCTTGACACATTGCAATGCCTCCTTAGTTCCTGCCCACAAAGTATGAATACCCTAAGTGCCCCCTCACAGTAGTAATGCCCTCTCTGTGCCCCCTCACAGTAGTAATGCCCTATCTGTGCCTCTTCACAGTTGTAATGCCTTCTTTGTGCCCCATTCACATTAATAATCCCCATGGTGCCCCCTTCATAGTAATAATCCCCATTGTGCCTTCTCCACAGTAATAATCCCCATTGTGCCTGCTTCACAGTAATAATGCCTCTTAATAGCAGTAATGCCTATTGTGCCCCTTCACAGTAATAAAGCCCTCTGTGCCCCCTCCATAGTAGAAAACCCCAATTGTGCCCACTTAATAGTAGTGATGCACTCTGTGCTAGTAATGCCCATTGTGCCCCCTTCACAGTAATAATGCCCTCTGTGCACCGTGCCCCCTTCACATTAGCAATGCCCATTGTGCCCCCTCCATAGTAATGAAGCCCTCTGTGCCCCCTCCACAGTAATGAAGCCCTCTGTGGCCCTCCATAGTAATGAAGCCCTCTGTGCCCCCTCCACAGTAATGAAGCCCTCTGTGCCCTCTCCACAGTAATGAAGCCCTCTGTGCCCCCTCCACAGTAATGAAGCCCTCTGTGCCCCCTCCACAGTAATGAAGCCCTCTGTGCCCCCCCATAGTAATGAAGCCCTCTGTGCCCCCTCCACAGTAATGAAGCCCTCTGTGCCCCCTCCATAGTAATGAAGCCCTCTGTGCCCCCTCCATAGCAATAAAGCCCTCTGTGCCCCCTCCGTATTAAAAAAAAAAAAAAAAAAAAAACAACACACACACAGTACCTACTCACCTTGTCCTGTTCCTGAAGCTGACAGTCATGTCTTCACTGAAGGCACAGATCGCTCTGCAGCACTGTGTGGGCGGAGCTTGTGCGAATTTCCAGACTGTAGGCTCCGCCCACACCGGCGACAACACGATCTGTGCAGACTGAATGGTCTTCCTGCTTCACCATTCTGAGCACTGCCGCCTGAAGTAGGAGAGGAGCGTGGGGAGCAGAGCGGTGAGTGACAGGACCCAGCTCCCTGCGCTCCAGCAATGCGCGCTTCCATCTTTATTGATGGAAGCGCTCATTGCTTCTGGACTCCGGCACCCCCTGACAGCCAACACCAGGCTGCATGCAGGGGTCCGGACATCTGGCAATCTGCCAGTTGAGTACCCCTGCAATAGGTTGTATGTGATATTGCAGCTAAGCATCATTCACTTCAATGGAGCTGAGCTGCAATCAGGGGGGTACATAGAAATCATTGGGCCCCATAGCAAGAATCTGAATGGGGCCCCTAACCCCACCCACTACCACGGCCCATCCCACATGCTACCCTGGCTCCTCTCATGCCACACCCCCATTTGCCAATAAAAAAATGTATACATGAGCTACTGATTTATTTATTTAAATTAAGGAGACGTTAACTGAATGGGGGCAGCCACAAGAATGGATTATACTGTATATTATACAGCATGGTGTACGGATTATACTGTATACTATACAGCATGGTGTACGGATTATACTGTATACTATATAGCATGGTGTATGGATTATACTGTATATTATACAGCATGGTGTATGGATTATACTGTGTATTATACAGCCTGGTGTACGGATTATACTGTATATTATACAGCATGGTGTACGGATTATACTGTGTATTATACCAGGGGAGCACCCAGGAATTTTTTCTAGGGGGGGGTCCGAAAAGGAAAAGGGGTGTGGCGTCTTGTGGGTGGGGCTATTTTTCTCCACGCCCACATACATTAAAGACATAGTAGGAGTGTAAAGTTGCGGCGCGCGTAAATAGGCCCCGCCCATTGTTATAAGCCCCTCCCATATCTAATAGACCACTCCCAACAAACACTACAGCTGAAATGATATGGTTGAGGCCCAGTTCTATACATCATATGGAGAGGGGAGGACGTGTCCTGGCTGCACTGCCTGCTTCACATTATACAATATACAACAGCAGGCTACACACAGCCAGGAAGATCCTCCACTCTCCTCCCTCCCCAGATCCTGCTCCAGGCCTTAACCTTCCCCCCCCACCATCTGCCACCTGCCTGTGCCCTGCTAACCCCCTTTGGTCATCCTCACTCAGCTCTGAATCCTCCTTCTGTAAATGGCAGAGGGAGGAGCCGGAGCATCTCCTCTCCTACACAGCGCCCCATACCTCGTACATCCAGTGGTGTCTGCTCTGTTGTAGACGTTCTCTTTCCTCATCTTCTCCATTCGGACCAGACCGCCATGAAGATTTTTCAGCCATCTCTCGTCTCTGCAGAAATACAAACAGACATTAGTTTCCCACATTTCCATCATCTTTACATCTTCTGAAAACCTCATCCTGCCACCCCCAATACTGTGCCCGCTGTGCTCCCCCAATACTATACTGCAGAAACTGTCCCCTGAAAAATACTACTACCACACAGATAGTGCCCCCTACAACAGTTATTGGCACACAGTGCTCTAAAAATAACTGCACCTACACTAATGATATTATGCCAGGGTGCCCCCCAAAAGTAACAGTGCTCCCCAAAATCCCACCAATAGAAATAATTATCTGCCAGACCACACTTAGTAGTAATAATGTCCCCATAGTGCCCATACTAGACATCATGTTCCCCATAGCCCCCCAGTAGTAGTAAAGCTCACAATAATACCACAGCTTAGTGCCCACAGTTGAGCTAATATCCCAATAATGTATACCAGTATAAAATACCCCTATATAGAGCCCCAGTAAATGCCCTCATAGTGCTCCTCTCCCCCATAGTGTTCCCCATAATATGCCAGTAAAAAATGCCCCTTCTTACTGCCCCATCACATGCCCCTATAGTGCTCCTCTCCCCCATAATGTGCCAGTAAAAATTGCCCACTTAGTGCCAGATGCCATAGTGCCCCCTATAAAGTACCAGTATAAAATGCCCCTTTAGAGCCACCAGATGACCCCATAGTGTCTGCAAATGATGCCCCTATAGTGCTGCTCTCCCCTATAGTACCTCCCATAATGTGCCAGAAAAAAATTACCCCTTAGTGCCAGATGCCATAGTGCCCCCCCATAATGTGGCAGTAAAAAAGTGACTCTTTAGAGCCACCAGATGCCCCTAAATGAGGCCCCTATAGTGCCACCACATGCCCCATAGTGCCAATCTCCTCTATCGTGCCCCCTATAATGTGCCAGTAAACAAAATGCCCCTTTAGAGCCACCAGATGCCCCCATAGTGCCCTCAAATTATGCCAATATAGTGCCAAATGCCAGTAAGGAAATGGCACAGTACAGGGCAGGGAGGCACGGTACAGGACAGGGGGGCACGGTACAGGGCAGGAGGCAAGGTACAGGGCAGGAGGCAAGGTACAGGGCAGAAGGCATGGTACAGGGCAGGAGGCATGGTACAGGGCAGGGCAGCACGGTACAGGGCAGGGCGGTACGGTACAGGGCAGGGCGATACGGTACAGGGCAGGAGGCATGGTACAGGGCAGGGCGGTACGGTACAGGGCAGGGCGGTACGGTACAGGGCAGGGAGGCACGGTACAGGGCAGGGAGGCACGGTACAGGGCAGGGAGGCACGGTACAGGGCAGGAGGCATGGTACTGGGAAGAAAGCATGGTACAGGGCAGGAGGCACGGTACAGGGCAGGAGGCAAGGTACTGGGCAGGAGGCAAGGTACTGGGCAGAAAGCATGGTACAGGGCAGGGCGGCACGGTACAGTGCAGGGTTGTCACGATACCAGAATTTTGAGTTCGATATCGATACGATACCTTGCCAAAATAAAGAAGAACCTGAGGTCTGATGGGGGCACGAGACGCCGACCTGAGGTCTGATGGGGGCACGAGACGCCGATCCCTGTACTGTGACATCACTGTGTTTATTATTCCTGTACGGTGACATCACAGTGTTTATTATCTCTGTACTGTGACATCACTGTGTTTGTTATCCCTGTACTGTGACATCACTGTGTTTATTATCCCTGTACTGTGACATCACTGTGTTTATTATCTCTGTACGGTGACATCACTGTTTATTATCCCTGTACTGTGACATCACTGTGTTTATTATCTCTGTACGGTGACATCACTGTGTTTATTATCTCTGTACGGTGACATCTCTGTGTTTATTATCCCTGTACAGTGACATCGCTGTGTTTATTATCCCTGTACAGTGACATCACTGTGTTTATTATCCCTGTACAGTGACATCGCTGTGTGTATTATCCCACTGCAGGAAGAGGTAAGTGGTCTGTGTTTGTTTTCTATTTTTCAGGGTCGTGAATGCAGAGGACTACGTCGGATTCGGTGGACTACGTCGGACCAGCTTTTTTTTTTTTTTTAATAAAATGGTCAAACAGGGGTCTGGGGGAGTGTTTATTTCAATAAAATGTTTTATACTGGTGTGTGTGTGTGTATTTTTTTTTTACAATACTACAGTTTTAGTAATTACGGCTATCTACAGACGGCCCTGATTATTAATACTGGGCTTAGTGCTTGCCGGTATGGCAGGCCAGCACTAACCCCA
The DNA here is from genome assembly GCA_900303285.1 of Rhinella marina. Taxonomy (NCBI): domain Eukaryota; kingdom Metazoa; phylum Chordata; class Amphibia; order Anura; family Bufonidae; genus Rhinella; species Rhinella marina. The sequence goes on along the minus strand of ONZH01019766.1, from coordinate 130,940 downwards.
ACATCTATTACCTCGGCACCCACCACCACCAGGGGTGCTGGGAAGAGCCGGGTACCCGCAGGACCGGACCTTCAAAATTGAGGGTCTGGCTCTGGGGCGGCTGCAGGCTGGTACCATTAGGCTGGGAAGGGCCAATAACCGTGTCCCTTCCCACCCTGGTAGTGCCAGGCTGCTGCTGCTGGTTGTATCTGGCTGGCGAAGGAAAAAAGGGGGGGATCCCACGCCATTTTTTTTTTTAAATAATGAAATTTTTGAAAAAAAAATGGCGTGGGGTCCCCCCCTTTTTTCCTTCACCAGCCAGATACAACCAGCAGCTGCAGCCTGGCACTACCAGGGTGGGAAGGGACACGGTTATTGGCCCTTCCCAGCCTAATGGTACCAGCCTGCAGCCGCCCCAGAGCCAGACCCTCAATTTTGAAGGTCCGGTCCTGCGGGTACCCGGCTCTTCCCGGCACCCCTGGTGGCGGTGGGTGCCGAGGTAATAGATGTTGGGGTTAGTGCTGGCCTGCCATACCGGCAAGCACTAAGCCCAGTATTAGTAATCAGGGCCGTCTGTAGATAGCCGCAATTACTAAAACTGTAGTATTGTAAAAAAAAAAATACACACACACAAGTATAAAACATTTTATTGAAATAAACACTCCCCCAGACCCCTGTTTGACCATTTTATAAAAAAAAAAAAAAAAAAGCTGGTCCGACGTAGTCCACCGAATCCGACGTAGTCCTCTGCATTCACGACCCTGAAAAATAGAAAACAAACACAGACCACTTACCTCTTCCTGCAGTGGGATAATACACACAGCGATGTCACTGTACAGGGATAATAAACACAGCGATGTCACTGTACAGAGATAATAAACACAGCGATGTCACTGTACAGGGATAATAAAACACAGAGATGTCACCGTACAGGGATAATAAACAGTGATGTCACAGTACAGGGATAATAAACACAGTGATGTCACAGTACAGAGATAATAAACACAGCGATGTCACCGTACAGGGATAATAAACAGTGATGTCACAGTACAGAGATAATAAACACAGTGATGTCACAGTACAGGGATAATAAAACACAGAGATGTCACCGTACAGGGATAATAAACACAGTGATGTCACTGTACAGGGATAATAAACACAGTTATGTCCTCGTACAGGGCTAATAAACACAGTGATGTCACTGTACAGGGATAATAAATCTCAGATCAACACATTGTGCCCCCATCAGACCTCAGATCAGCGTCTTGCGCCCCCATCAGACCTCAGATCAACACAATGTGCCCCCATCAGACCTCAGATCAACACAATGTGCCCCCATCAGAGCTCAGGTCAGCGTCTTGTGCCCCCATCAGACCTCAGATCAGCGTCTTGTGTCCCCATCAGACCTCAGATCAGCGTCTTGTGTCCCCATCAGACCTCAGATCAGCGTCTTGTGTCCCCATCAGACCACAGATCAGCGTCTTGTGCCCCCATCAGACCTCAGATCAACACAATGTGCCCCCATCAAAGCTCAGGTCAGCGTCTGGTGCCCCCATCAGAGCTCAGGTCAGCGTCTTGTGCCCCCATCAGAGCTCAGGTCAGCGTCTTGTGCCCCCATCAGAGCTCAGGTCAGCTTCTTGTGCCCCCATCAGAGCTCAGGTCAGCGTCTTGTGCCCCCATCAGACCTCAGGTCAGCGTCTTGTGCCCCCATCAGACCTCAGGTCAGCGTCTTGTGCCCCCATCAGACCTCAGGTCAGCGTCTTGTGCCCCCATCAGACCAGCGTCTTGTGCCCCCATCAGACCTCAGATTAACACAATGTGCCTCCATGTGCCCCCATCAGACCTCAGGTCAGCGTCTTGTGGCCCCCCCTCAGATCAACACAATGTGCCCCCATCAGATCTCAGGTCAGCGTCTTGTGCCCCCCTCAGACCTCAGATCAGCCCACCCAGCCACTTTAAAAAATCATACTTACCTGTTCTGGCCGCCGCTGTCCTCAGGTTCACCGCCCCACTCTCTTGCCTGCCGGCGCTCACTATGACCTGACGCTGCGTCAGGTCATAGCGTCAGGTCATAGTGCGCGCCAGGGAAGAAGGTGGAGCGCGGAACCAGTGAGGACAGCGGCGGCCAGAACAGGTAAGTATGATTTTTTTTTTTAAGTGGCTGGGACCTGGGTGGGCTGATCTGAGGGGGCGCGGGGCCCCCTGGCAGCGCGGCAGATATTAGAACATGGCAACCGCATCAAAGTGATGCGTACGCCATGTTCTAAGTATCGGACGGCAAGAAAAACTCGGTATCGAGCTTCGGTACCACACTAGGTACCGAAACCGTACCGAGTTTTCGATATATCGTGCAACCCTAGTACAGGGCACGGTACAGGAGGCATGGTAAAAGACAAGGGCACAGTACAGGGCAGGGCGCACGGTATAGGGCGGGGGGGCACAATACAGGGCCGGGGCGACACGGTACAGAGCAGCACGGTACAGGGCAGGGGGGGCACAATACAGGGCAGGGGGGGCACAATACAGGGCAGGGAGGGCACAATACAGGGCAGGGAGGCACAATACAGGGCAGGGGGGCACAATACAGGGCGGGGGGCACAATACAGGGCAGGGAGGCACGGTACAGGGCAGGGGGCACGGTACAGGGCAGGGAGGCACAATACAGGGGGGCACAATACAAGGCAGGGGGGGCACAATACAAGGCAGGGGGGGCACAATACAGGGCAGGGGGGGCACAATACAGGGCAGGGGGGCACAATACAGGGCAGGGGGGCACAATACAGGGCAGGGGGGGCACAATACAGGGCGGGGGGGCACAATACAGGGCGGGGGGGCACAATACAGGGCGGGGGGGGCACAATACAGGGCAGGGGGCACAATACTCACCATTTTCTCTTACTGCAGCAGGAGGTCGGCTGGCCGGATGGCTGTTCCAGCGGGAGCGAGGTCCGGCTGGATGGCTGTTCTGCCCGGTGGAAGGACTGGCCGGGCAGCCAGTCACATGGGGCTCTGGAGTGGGGGCTTGAAATGATTGGTGGAGAAGCAGCTTCCGCCCTCTGCTTCTCCACCAATCAGATACGACATTACAGCAGCGCAGAGGAGAGGTAGGAGAAAAACCTCTCTCCCCTCTCCTCTTTAGCGCTGCTGCCGCCCGCAAAACCAACCAGGGCCGCGCCGCCTGTGGCGATTGCGGTGCGGCCCTGAGGTATTAAAAAAAAAATAAATAAATTTTCTTTATGGTTCTAGGGGGGGGTCCAGACCCGCTGGACCCCCCCTGTAGGTGCGCCCCTGTATTATACAGCATGGTGTACGGATTATACTGTGTATTATACAGCATGGAGTACGGATTATACTGTGTATTATACAGCATGGAGTACGGATTATACTGTGTATTATACAGCATGGTGTAGGGATTATACTGTATACTATACAGCATGGTGTATGGATTATAATGTATATTATACAGCATGGTGTACAGATTATACTGTATATTATACAGCATGGTGTACGAATTATACTGTATATTATACAGCATGGTGTATGGATTATACTGTGTATTATACAGCATGGAGTACGGATTATACTGTATACTATACAACATGGTGTACGGATTATACCATATACTATACAGCATGGTGTACGGATTATACTGTATACTATACAGCATGGTGTACGGATTATACTGTATACTATACAACATGGTGTACGGATTATACCATATACTATACAGCATGGTGTACAGATTATACTGTATTGTATATTATACAGCATGGTGTATGGATTATACTGCGTATTATACAGCATGGTGTATGGATTATACTGTATATTATACAGCATGGTGTACGGATTATACTGTGTATTATACAGCATGGTGTACGGATTATACTGTGTATTATACAGCATGGAGTACGGATTATACTGTATATTATACAGCATGGTGTACGGATTATACTGTATACTATACAACATGGTGTACGGATTATACTGTATACTATACAACATGGTGTACGGATTATACTGTGTATTATACAGCATAGTGTATGGATTATACTGTGTATTATACAGTATGGTGTATGGATTATACTGTAGATTGTATAGCATGGTACAGGGATTATAATATATACTGTACAACAAATGCATGGCGGTTACACCATGCCGGACAATATAACCCCTACTCCACGCTGTACAATATACAGTATGTACAGTGTATGCATATACCCACACACATACATACACATACATACATATACCCACATACATACACACACATATACACATACACACACATACATACATACATGAAACACATAAATACTTACTGTTACTTGTCCCTTGTCCTGACGCCACTCTGGAGGGGGCTGGGCCTTGGTCTTCTTCTTTCCCCTCTTGCATTGCTGCACAGGTCTTTCCCTGTCCAGGAGCAGCAGCGCAGTATGAGGGAGGAGGCGGGGCCAGCTGGGAGCGCACAGGAGCGCTCTCAGTACGTTAGGGGGCCTAAAAGTTGCAGCGGTGAGCGGGCCAGGAGAGGCCCGGAGCGCAGGGACGGGACGCATCTTAATGATGCAGAGTAAGGGGCGGGGCCTCCCATGTGCTCCGGGCCCCCCTGTGCCGCGGGCCCCATAGCAGTGGCGTGGTCTGCCTATATGGGCGGTACGCCACTGGCTGCAATACTAGACACAAACACCTGAACAGGTGTGGTGGTGTTTCACATGTATCTAATCCCGCACAACCCATTTAAGTGCTACAGGTAAGTATTCCTTTTCCTTCAGACATTTTTTGAAGGGCATTTGGATACTGGAGCACTACAAATTCCTTGGTTTCTTCAGTGTATGACCTTGTGGTCATATATAGACCACTCTTGGGAATATTCCTGTCTGATGAATGAGGCAGTGACCTTAGTGTGTATGTTTTTGATCCTTTGTAGAAAGCAATTCACCAGCTTCTGACAGCTGTTCCTTAATATGATTATGGGAACCTACAGTCACTCTAATGTTATATGGAAGTATTTAGAGTTTTCCAATTTTAAATCCAACTAGAGAAGAGCGAGAACTAGAGATGAGTGAGTTTTCCCAAAATTTGTTGGGACAAATTCCAAAAGTTTCTTATTTGCCAAAATCCGAATCACTTTCAAAATTCATAACAAATTCAATTTATGCCAAATCGATTCATTCATTTCTAAGTCCACAAGAATAAATGTTGCATGCTTCGCTAGATGCCGCATTACACAGAATATCTCCATAATCTGGTGCTGAGGCCACAAGCACTCGAGGTCCAAGGACAGAGGCTGACATTTCAGGAACCAATAAAGTTGTGGTTTCCATAAAGTTGTGGTTTTCCATGGAGTTGTGGTCTCAAATTACAATTTTTTTCAGTTTTTTTTTCTGGTCAATCAGGAAAAAAATGCATAGTCCAGAAAATGTATTTTTTTAGCGGCTATTCAACAAATCTACAGCATTTAGGAATTTTGAATTAGAAAATAAAATTAGTGTTGCTTAGAAAATAAAATTAGTGTTGGCTCGAGCATTCGAAATACTATATATAGCTCTTAAATGTTTATACCCCAATATAAACCTTGGGTTGGATTATCATTTTACTTGTTAAGATTGTTTTATCAAAGGATCTAAGCTTTGATGGTCCTCAAATTCGTAAACTCATCAACGAGTTAAATTTCTCATAACTTGTGAATGATGTCAAGGCTTCTGCCTCCCATTGCAATTATTGGGTTTTCAAGAACTTCACAGGGAACTACAAAGCAGATGATTATGAAGAATTACCGTATTTTTCGCTTTATAAGACGCACTTTTTTTCCCCCAAAAGTAGGGGGAAAATTGCAGTGCGTCTTATAAAACGAATACAAGTGAGCGCTTCCATTATGGAAGCGCTCACTTGTATGTTTTAGCTGCCGGGACCCCCCCCCCCATCAGACCTCAGATCAGACCAGCGTGCACCATAGCAATAAAATAAAAAACTTCACTTACTTGTCCTGCCGCGGCTCCTCAGGCTTCCCGGCCCGGCGCTGCACTGTCCTGAACGCGTACAGCGTCAGGACGTAGTGCGCGCACTATGACCTGACGCTGCACGCAGTCAGGTGACAGTGCAGCGTCGGGCCGGAAAGCCTAAGGAGCGCCGGAAGCGGAGCCGGGGCGCTGGACAGGTAAGTGAAGTTTTTTATTTATTGTTATGGGGCACGCTGGGCTGATCTGAGGTCTGATGGGGGCACAGAGTGGTCTACTGGGGGCACTGTGAGCTGGTCTGAGGTCTGATGGGGGCACAGAGTGGTCTAATGGGGGCACTGTGAGCTGGTCTGAGGTCTGATGGGGGCACAGATTGGTCTAATGGGGGCACTGTGAGCTGTTCTGAGGTCTGATGGGGCACAAAGTGGTCTAATGGGGGCACTGTGAGCTGGTCTGAGGTCTGATGGGGGCACAGATTGGTCTAATGGGGGCGCTGTGAGCTGGTCTGAGGTCTGATGGGGACACAGAGTGGTCTAATGGAGCACTGAGCTGGTCTGAGGTCTGATGGGGGCACAGAGTGGTCTAATGGGGGCACTGTGAGCTGGTCTGAGGTCTGATGGGGGCCTGATGTGATGTCCTGAAATTTATGGGGGGTCAGATATGTGGTCTGATGAAAAATATTTTTTTCTTATTTTCCTACTCTAAAATCTGGGGTGCGTCTTATCTTCAGGTGCGTCTTATAAAGCGAAAAATACGGTAGTACAAAACAAGCTATAAGGTTATAAAAGTATATTTTATATATTAAATTAAAGGGGTTTTCTGAGATTATTTAACTGATGACCTATCATCTGGTATCAGTGGGGGTCCAACACCCGGGGACCCTCGCAAATCAGCTACTTGAGAAGGCACTGGGATTAACACTAGCACTGTGGCCTTCTTGCAGCTCAGCATCATTGAAGTGAATGGGGTTGAGCTGACATACCAAACACAGCCACTGTACAAGTTACGGCACTGTACTTGGTAAGCTGAGAGAAGGTGAGTGATACTGCAAGCGATATTGCCTACTCAAACAGCTGATTGGCAGGATTTTCAGATGTCGGACCCCCATTAATCAGATACTGATTACATTTCCAGAGGATATGTGATCAAAAAATTGTGCATGCAAAAGTTTGCTTTCCACGTGAACATTATCAAGAACACATTTCCTTTTCATTAGAATGGGACTGAGCTTGCTGTACATTTTCCATCCATTACAAAGTGTAAGTGGGAATGCTGGGACTCGGACCCCACCATTCTGAAATTTGCTGACCTATCCTAAGTACAGGTCATCAATATTTTAAGGCCTCTTTCAGATGGCTGATAGGGAATTTGTTCTTCCTGACAGAGACATGGACTAGTTTTAAAAACTGTGTAGTACAGTCCGTGATTTTTTCTGTAGAGCCATTCATTTGAATGAACAAGTCTTGTAGGAAAATGGACACAGAACATGCTGGCATTTTTTTGCACACACCGATGGTCTGTGCAGAAATTGCACTTACAGACTGGGCCAGTTCATGTCAGAAGCGGAGGAATAGGGGGCAGTAAAAAAATAAAAAATACAGATCTAGACTCCTTTTCTGCAGCACTAGTCCAAGATCATGATAACAGATTCCCTTTAATTATTTTTCTCCTTAACCACTCATCATATTCACACATATATATCTTTTTTTGTTTTGAATCACAGTCTGGCTGCATAAACCAATTACACTTCATCTCAGGTTTTGGACAGATGGCCAGATATTTTTCTTAAGAATTTTCTGGTACAGTGCAGAATTCATGGTTCCTTCAATAATGGCCAGCTGTCCAGGTCCTGAGGCAACAAATCATCCACACACCACTACAATACTACAGTATAAAGGTTGGGATGATATCCTTAAGGTGGAGTGCTTCTTTTGCATTGCTCCAGACATAATGGAATTATGTTTTTTTTTTGGCTAATGTAAGAGGAGCCTGTTTCTCGGTTGACTAGGAGTGCGGCCACACATGGCTTATACACTTCCATTTTTCGCACAAATCTGCAGAGAAAATAGTAGGAGCTAAGAGTTTTTTAAATCTGACCTATACCCTTGAAAATGTTTCTCAATGGAATTATAACTTGACATGCAGTGTGGAAAAAGATCTGTGGAAAAAACTATAGCAGATTTTCTGCAGCAAAATATATTATGAATTTACTACCTTAAATGCAAAGGTAATCCAAATACTGTATTATGTGTTTCATCAGGTTCCCTATGTCTATTATTACACATACTTGCCAACTCCCCGAAACATCTGAAGGGTTTCTGAAAAAGAAGAGGCCTCCAGGACTCCCAGAAGAGCTGTCAAATCTCCATCACAGCTCTTGGAGAGCTACTTTCTCGCCAAGCCTCAGATTACCTGTGTGTTATTTTGCTTGTAGAGCCAGTGCAGTGTGTTTACAACTGTATGTCCCATTCAAATGAGTTGGTTGTAATTACACTGTCTGACTGATATCTGCCCCCCTCAGCCTGAGAAATGAACAAACAGTTAACAAGAACCTCATTACCTTCCTATGGTCCTGTTGAGAGACTTTAGTGACACAGAGGAAAGAAGTACTACAACCTCCATCATTGCTCCTGCCCATATGCTGCTATTGGGGAAGGACTGCACTTTGTTATATGCCTCAGAACTGTGGCTTGTTATTATCGGATGCACTACTACTCCTATTCTGTACTTTAGTAAAGAGAGACTTATTTATTGATACCAACTGGCCTGGTTACTGACTCCATTCGCTGGCCATTACATCTGCCCTCCTGCCTTGCACCCTGACGACCACCTAACATCAAGGGATTTCCAAACTACCACCAGGCCAGAGCCCCAATACCAGGGTGCTTCCGAGGGAAGAAAGGTTGTGCCCTCCAGTCACTGCATTACCTTAGGAAGCCATAACTGCAGCATCTCCCTGATGAGCTAGTGTAGAGGGTAGGAGTGGTGGCAGTCCTGAAGAAGTATTGTGTACCGGTGAACTCCCTCAGGCCGTTGCTTCCTGGGGATCAGAGCAGTGGAAATATAGTACAGAAGAAAGAGGCCAGATTTGAACGTAACAAAGTCATTTTTACTAAGTGCAATGTAGAACCTGAAATACATGCAGTATCAGCAAGCTTTATTAGTGTAATTCTTCTCTGGCACCATCAAGGATATGGCGGCAGGTTCGTTGGTGGCAATTCAGCACTTCAGAGACTGGCCTAGTGCTTGTTTGGTGAAGGGTGTATTCCATTACTTCACAGCAGGTCACTCTGCTGTTTGGAATCTCTAGGCTTTACTTGAGGACAAATGGAGTAGATATCTCTGTGGAGTCTGTAACAGGAGCAGGAGCTTTGCAAGTTGCTTCCTCTTCACTCTGTCTCTGGACAGGAACTCCTCTCCTGGCAGGAAAGAAGACCAGCTTACTCCTACCAAAAGGGGAGGAACAGGGCAGTTAACCTTGCTATAGCCAACCATTGCCAGTCCTTCATTGCTGTTAGTGGCATAAAACAAACAGTAAAAGGCATAACAATTAGAGATGAGCGAGTAGTGTTCGATCGAGCCGGTATTCGATCGAATACTACGCTATTCTGCATACTCGATTTCAATCGAGTATAACGGCGATGGCGCACTTAGAATTCGTTTCCCCTCCCACCTTCCCTGGCGCTCTTTTTCCACCAATCACCATGCAGGGGGGGTATGACAGGCACGCTGAGCACGCCGAGCACGCTGGCAGCGCGAAAACGGCGTCTACATGCATTGGCTGGAAAAACCATGTGACCTCGAATATTAAAAACTCAGCTCTTCCTGCTCGTACGCATATGCTGCGTGAACTTAGTCAGGGACAGAGGCTGGAGAAGGGAGAGACAGGTTTTAGCTGTTGGACAGGCAGGAGTGTGATTAAAAGCCCTTATCAGGGCTACTACAGTGGACTTCAGTGATAGCTTACTACAATATAGACTTTACAGAGAACGGCTGCTGTATTCAGGGATAGCTGCTAAAGTAGGGACAGAGAGAGGCATTAGTGGTGTATTAGGTGCTCTGCTACATACCAAACTATATTTGGCACTACTGCTGTGTACCTTGAAAAATACAATATATAGGTTTTATAACTGGCAACTGTACTGTGCGTTCTCTTGCAAAGTAATTTCTCATAACTGGTGTTCATACACACTGTCTGATCACTTAGTACACGGCTGTGTACCTTGAAAAATACAATATATAGGCCTTAACTGGCAACAGTACTGTGCGTTCTCTTGCAAAGTAATTTCTCATAACTGGTGTTCATACCCACCGTCTGTTCAGTTACTACACGGCTGTGTACCTTGAAAAATACAATATATAGGCCTTAACTGGCAACTGTACTGTGCGTTCTCTTGCAAAGTAATTTCTCATAACTGGTGTTTATACCCACCGTCTGTTCAGTTACTACACGGCTGTGTACCTTGAAAAATACAATCTATAGGCCTTAACTGGCAACTGTACTGTGCGTTCTCTTGCAAAGTAATTTCTCATAACTGGTGTTTATACCCACAGTCTGTTCAGTTACTACACGGCTGTGTACCTTGAAAAATACAATCTATAGGCCTTAACTGGCAACAGTACTGTGCGTTCTCTTGCAAAGTAATTTCTCATAACTGGTGTTCATACCCACCGTCTGTTCAGTTACTACACGGCTGTGTACCTTGAAAAATACAATATATAGGCCTTAACTGGCAACTGTACTGTGCGTTCTCCTTGCAAAGTAATTTCTCATAACTGGTGTTCATACCCACCGTCTGTTCAGTTACTACACGGCTGTGTACCTTGAAAAATACAATCTATAGGCCTTAACTGGCAACTGTACTGTGCGTTCTCTTGCAAAGTAATTTCTCATAACTGGTGTTTATACCCACCGTCTGTTCAGTTACTACACGGCTGTGTACCTTGAAAAATACAATCTATAGGCCTTAACTGGCAACTGTACTGTGCGTTCTCTTGCAAAGTAATTTCTCATAACTGGTGTTCATACCCACCGTCTGTTCAGTTACTACACGGCTGTGTACCTTGAAAAATACAATCTATAGGCCTTAACTGGCAACTGTACTGTGCGTTCTCTTGCAAAGTAATTTCTCATAACTGGTGTTCATACCCACCGTCTGTTCAGTTACTACACGGCTGTGTACCTTGAAAAATACAATCTATAGGCCTTAACTGGCAACTGTACTGTGCGTTCTCTTGCAAAGTAATTTCTCATAACTGGTGTTTATACCCACCGTCTGTTCAGTTACTACACGGCTGTGTACCTTGAAAAATACAATCTATAGGCCTTAACTGGCAACAGTACTGTGCGTTCTCTTGCCAAAGTAATTTCTCATAACTGGTGTTCATACCCACCGTCTGTTCAGTTACTACACGGCTGTGTACCTTGAAAAATACAATATATAGGCCTTAACTGGCAACTGTACTGTGCGTTCTCTTGCAAAGTAATTTCTCATAACTGGTGTTTATACCCACCGTCTGTTCAGTTACTACACGGCTGTGTACCTTGAAAAATACAATCTATAGGCCTTAACTGGCAACAGTACTGTGCGTTCTCTTGCAAAGTAATTTCTCATAACTGGTGTTCATACCCACCGTCTGTTCAGTTACTACACGGCTGTGTACCTTGAAAAATACAATATATAGGCCTTAACTGGCAACTGTACTGTGCGTTCTCTTGCAAAGTAATTTCTCATAACTGGTGTTTATACCCACCGTCTGTTCAGTTACTACACGGCTGTGTACCTTGAAAAATACAATATATAGGCCTTAACTGGCAACTGTACTGTGCGTTCTCTTGCAAAGTAATTTCTCATAACTGGTGTTCATACCCACCGTCTGTTCAGTTACTACACGGCTGTGTACCTTGAAAAATACAATCTATAGGCCTTAACTGGCAACAGTACTGTGCGTTCTCTTGCAAAGTAATTTCTCATAACTGGTGTTCATACCCACCGTCTGTTCAGTTACTACACGGCTGTTGTACCTTGAAAAATACAATATATAGGCCTTAACTGGCAACTGTACTGTGCGTTTCTCTTGCAAAGTAATTTCTCATAACTGGTGTTTATACCCACCGTCTGTTCAGTTACTACATGGCTGTTGTACCTTGAAAAATACAATATATAGGCCTTAACTGGCAACAGTACTGTGCGTTCTCTTGCAAAGTAATTTCTCATAACTGGTGTTCATACCCACCGTCTGTTCAGTTACTACACGGCTGTGTACCTTGAAAAATACAATATATAGGCCTTAACTGGCAACTGTACTGTGCGTTCTCTTGCAAAGTAATTTCTCATAACTGGTGTTTATACCCACCGTCTGTTCAGTTACTACACGGCTGTGTACCTTGAAAAATACAATATATAGGCCTTAACTGGCAACAGTACTGTGCGTTCTCTTGCAAAAGTAATTTCTCATAACTGGTGTTCATACCCACCGTCTGTTCAGTTACTACACGGCTGTGTACCTTGAAAAATACAATATATAGGCCTTAACTGGCAACTGTACTGTGCGTTCTCTTGCAAAGTAATTTCTCATAACTGGTGTTTATACCCACCGTCTGTTCAGTTACTACACGGCTGTGTACCTTGAAAAATACAATATATTAGGCCTTAACTGGCAACTGTACTGTGCGTTCTCTTGCAAAGTAATTTCTCATAACTGGTGTTCATACCCACCGTCTGTTCAGTTACTACACGGCTGTGTACCTTGAAAAATACAATATATAGGCCTTAACTGGCAACTGTACTGTGCGTTCTCTTGCAAACTAATTTCACGGCTGTGAAGGCAAAGTATTGTAAAAAAAAAAAAAATGCGGCGGGGGGCTAGCGGAATCGGATGTGGACGAGGACGGGGGCGCGGAAATGCTGTTGGGGGCCTTGTTGAAGCCAGTGGGGATACAATGCGTGCTGGTGAGGGTCAGCCAGGATCCCGCTCATCCAGAATCCCTGCCTTTATGGGACAGTTAAGCAGGGGGCGGGTTACACCGCTGTTGAGGCCTGAGCAGGTTGAACAGGTGGTGCAATGGATAGCCGATAGCGCTTCCACACAGTTGTCCACCAGCCAGTCATCCACACAGTCTCACTCTGACCCTCCTTCCTCCACACCTGGCCAACAGAGTCATCCCACCCTTGACCCCTCCCAGGAGCTCTTTTCGGGTCCTTTTTCAGATGTGCCGGAAGAATCCCAGGAGCTAGCAGAGGAATTTGTTTGTAGTGATGCCCAAACACTTGAGTTTTCGCCATCTCCTGCTGATGTGGACCCTGAACCAGCATCTGTTATCATGAGCGATGATGATGATGAGACGCAGTTGCCATCAAGGGAGGCTGTTGGAATGTCCAGTGGGCAGGAGGAGGAGCAGAGTGAGGAAGAGGAGGTGGTGGATGACGAAATGACCGACCCCACTTGGCCAGGGGTGATGTCCAGCGGGGAAAGCAGTGGAGAGGTGGTGGTCTGCGCAGCACCGAAAAAGGCAGCAAGAGGCAGAGGGATGTCCACAGGCAGAGGGATGTCCACAGGAAGAGGGATGTCCACAGGCAGAGGGATGTCCAGAGGCAGAGGACAGTCCAGACAGAGAAGTGAGGCCACAGCCAGCAGGGCCGAAGCTGTTCCCGGCAGCGGGCAGTCGCGCGAAGCTCCCCCATCGAGGCCTCGTACTTCTGTGGTGTGGAGATTTTTTAATGTTTGTGCGGATGACAAACTGAGCGCGGTTTGCACACTCTGCCACTCAAAACTGAGTAGGGGCTCTGAGAAGAGCAATCTGACCACCTCAGGCATGCGGCGTCACTTGGAAGTCAAGCACTGGGCTGAGTGGGAGAGAGCAAACGCAATACAAACTGCGCCCGGTCCTGCTGCCACTGCCTCTTCCCCTTTGTTGTGTGCTGCCACTGCGGTCCAGACCTCCAGCCAGGACACCTCCACATCTGCCTCTGCCTCGGCTACTTTGGGGCCTTCTCCTTCAGCCTCCCCTTCCCCCGCCTCTTCGCCTGCACCCTCACACTCCTCGTCCCAACAACTGTCCATCTCGCAGGCGTTCGACCGCAGGCGGAAGTACGCCTCGAGTCACCCCCAAGCCCAAGCCTTAAACTGCCACATCTCCAAACTGCTGGCCCTGGAGATGTTGCCGTTTAGGCTTGTGGAGATGCAGGCCTTCCGCGACCTGATGGCGGCTGCCGCACCTCGCTATTCCGTCCCCAGCCGCCACTACTTTTCCCGGAGTGCCGTCCCCGCCCTGCACCAGCACGTGTTGCGTAACATCAGGCGGGCCCTGAGGTACGCAGTCAGCGCAAAGGTCCACTTGACCACCGACTCGTGGACAAGCGCTTGCGGCCAGGGACGCTACATCTCTTTGACGGCACACTGGGTGAATGTAGTGGAAGCGGGGACGGGGTCGCAAACAGAGACGGCCTACCTACCACCCCCGCCCAAGATTGCCAGCATGGGTTCTGATAAACCCCCCTCCTCCTCCTCCTCCTCCTCCTCCTCCTCCGCCTTAACATCGCCCTCAGCCGCTAGCTGGAAGCGTTGCAGCACTGGCGCGGGGAGACGTCAGCAGACGGTGCTTAAGCTCATCAGCTTGGGCGACAGGAAGCACAGCGCCCCAGAGGTGAGGGACGCCATATTGCAGCAGACGGAGATGTGGCTGTCGCCGCTGCAGCTAGGACCAGGCATGGTCGTGTGCGATAACGGCCGTAACCTGGTGGCGGCTCTGGAGCTTGCCGAACTCAATCACGTACCATGCCTGGCCCACGTTTTTAATCTGGTAGTCCAAAAATTTCTGAAGACTTACCCCAACCTGGCAGAGCTACTGGTGAAAGTGCGGCGCTTGTGCGCTCACTTTCGTAAGTCAACTGTAGCTGCTGCTAGCTTAAAAAAACTCCAGCAACGCCTCCATTTGCCTGAACATCGGCTGTTGTGCGACCTGCCCACTCGCTGGAATTCCACCTATTCCATGTTGGCCAGGGTGTGTGAGCAGCAGAGAGCATTGATGGAGTACCAGATTATGAATCCACGCGTGCCTCCAACTCAGCTCCCTCAGTTTGCCAACCACGAGTGGCCATGGATGGCAGACATATGCGATGTACTGCGTATCTTTGAGGAGTCCACCAAGAAGGTCAGCAGCGAGGACGCTATAGTGAGCGTAACCATCCCGCTCCTATGCGTCCTTAAAGAATCCCTCATCGCAATAAGGGAGAACGCATTGCACGCAGAGGAGACGGGGGTAGGAGGAGACGCAACGGAGCTACACAGTCAGACCACACTTTTGTCTGCTTCACGGTGGCAGTTGCAGGAGGAGGAGGAGGATGAGGAGGAGGAGGACGACGTGGAGGTGGCTGTGGAAGAGGAGGAGGATGCTGGCGGCGAGGGTAACAGTCAGGCTGTGTGCGTCCCATTGGTTCAGCGCGGATGGGGCGGAGAGGAGGCGGAAGAGGAAGAGGAGGAAATGGCAAGTGATCCTTCTGGTGGGGGCAGTGAGGTCATGCCTATTCAGAGTCTGGCACACATGGCTGACTTCATGCTGGGCTGCTTTTCCCGGGACACACGTGTTGTCCGGATAGTGGAGAACAAACTGTACTGGGTCTTCGCAATCCTGGACCCCCGGTATAAAGATAACGTCTCTTCTTTTATTCCGGTAGAGGAGAGGACAAATCGATTGCTGGAATACCAGAGGGAACTCGTGCAGAACATGATGGAGATTTTCCCACCCACCATCGGCTGGCGGCAGAGAGGAGAGGGTCTCCCAGAGTCCCACAACATCTATCAGGCCCACAGCCACCAGGGGAACACTCTCCAAGGTGTGGGACACGTTCATGGCACCCCCTCGTGCAACTTCCATCACTGCGGGGCCCGCTATCAGCAGGAGGACAAGTATCGGCGGATGTTGCGGGAGTACCTGGCAGACCGTAACCCTGTCCTCCCCGATCCCTCGGCGTCCTACACTTACTGGGTCTCCAAGTTGGACACGTGGCTGGAACTGTCCCTGTACGCCTTGGAGGTGCTTGCCTGCCCTGCCGCCAGCGTGCTATCAGAAAGGGTGTTCAGCGCAGCCGGGGGCATTATAACCGATAAGCGCAGCCGCCTGTCAACCGACAGTGCCGACAGGCTGACGCTAATCAAAATGAACAGCAAGTGGATTGACCCGGACTTTGCTTCTCCAACCGTGGAAAGCAGCCAAAAGTGAAGTGCCATCTGTATGAAGTGCCATTTCCTCCTCCACCTCCTCCTCCTCCTCCTTTACCGCCTTAGAATTGCTCCGTAAAAAAAAATATATATATATTTATGGCTCTCCTCTTGGGCCTCCACATAATTTTTAACACGTCTCACCTCTTGGGCCTGCACAAAATCTTTAAGAGGTCTCACCTCTTGGGCCTCCACAAAATCTTTAAGAGGTCTCACCTCTTGGGCCTGCACAAAATCTTTAAGAGGTCTCACCTCTTGGGCCTGCACAAAATCTTTAAGAGGTCTCACCTCTTGGGCCTCCACAAAATCTTTAAGAGGTCTCACCTCTTGGGCCTCCACAAAATCTTTAAGAGGTGTCACCTCTTGGGCCTCCACAAAATGTTTAAGAGGTCTAACCTCTTGGGCCTCCACATAATTTTAAAGAGGTCTCACCTCTTGGGCCTCCACAAAATCTTTAAG
This sequence comes from Rhinella marina, assembly GCA_900303285.1. NCBI lineage: Eukaryota > Metazoa > Chordata > Amphibia > Anura > Bufonidae > Rhinella > Rhinella marina. Next base: position 114,327 of record ONZH01019766.1, on the reverse strand, counting down.
AGGTCTCACCTCTTGGGCCTCCACAAAAGGTAAATAAATTATAAATTATAATTTTGGTAACATTCTCATTTTAATGTGTTCAGTCTTTACATACAAAATCTGGTACAAAATAGCATTCTCAGTATTCAAAAAAACAAAACAAGACTTAAAACGTTTTAAGTGGCTGCAGTAGCATCATGAAATCAACTCTCATATACTGAAGGCAACAGCATATACATATAAAAAAAAGGAAAAAAAATAAAAAGAATACTCCTTCCTCTGTAGAAATACTCTGTGCTGCCCTGAATACATTTAAACTGATTTTTTCATGATAGTTGCCTTTATAAAATGAGTGTAACCATTTTACATTGCATGCAAATCTGTGGATAACTGCAGCCTTTAAAAGGTGTCACCTCTTGGGCCTCCACATAATTTTTAAGAGGTGTCACCTCTTGGGCCTCCACATAATTTTTAAGAGGTGTCACCTCTTGGGCCTCCACATAATTTTTAAGAGGTGTCACCTCTTGGGCCTCCACATAATTTTTAAGAGGTGTCACCTCTTGGGCCTCCACATAATTTTTAACACGTCTCACCTCTTTAGCCTCCACACAATTTTTAAGACGTCTCACCTCTTGGGCCTCCACAAAATTTTCCATGAGCCTCTGGCCAGCCCACGGCCTCTTCCTGCCTTTTGCGGTCCTACGCATCCCTCAACATCCCCACTGCTTTACCTGCTAGACATGACACTGGGCCAGGTCGGGTCACTGACATCTCAAGCGCCAACAATTTGGGCATTTTAAGGCTTCTGCATGTGTTTGAGTTGTTTTTACATTTTAAAGAAGACATGTCTGACCACATCTCACACACACACACAATGACAATTAGGGGTGGGGTCTATTTGCTTTCCCCCTTGCCTATGCCATCTGTGGTTGTCATAGGCAACGTGATTTTAAGGGGTGCAGAATTTTATCTTCTTTTTTGTCTAGTTTGGCTTGGGGTCCATGGCAATGTAGAGGAAAGAAGGTTTCCTTGTATGGTCTCACTTTACAGAGAGGTTAGATTGTGTTTGGAGTGTATTGTTGAGAGGCTGTGATAGTGGCGTAATAGTGCGACTTGGGCGCGTTATATGCACCCAGACATGCTTCCCCTGCTGTCCCAGTTGCATTCCAGCAGTGTTGGCATCCTTTTCTGAGGTTCCAGGGTGGACTTGGTGACCTCCAAGTGGTCGAATTGAGATTTCCAAGTGGCGAGCATTTTTTTCCCATAGACTTTAATGGGATTCGATATCCGGTCGAATAGTCGAATTTCGCGGTCTATTCGAATCGAATTTCGAACTTTCGAATATTTCACTACTCGCTCATCTCTAATAACAATAAACAATATACAATTTGTAGTACCCCAAGGTCTGGGGTACTACATAACCACTTATCCTCCACTCGCTCCTCCATGGATGCTGCCAACATATAGGGCCAAGATGATACAAATGCACATCTGAGTGTTTCATCAAGATTTGTCTATCTGCTTTTACTCCTATTTACTCACATGTCTACCGCTACACAAAAGGCAGTAAACATCATTGTTCTAACCGGTGGCAGCTTTTATGTCTGTTTTTCAAAATTCATAGTTTTTATGTCAATAATGCAAAATGTATATTCTGCACTTGACTATAATGTCAGACATATGAGCTGTCAGTAATGCTGCATTTAGAGCCGACAACTGTCTGCTCAGGCCCTGCTGCTGTAGACTGATGTTCTACAATGCTAATGAACTTAGCATAATAACATAGAAGCACATAAGCTTATGACAGCAAATGGCGTTCCCTGTCAGCACAGCTATACTAGTACATCAGGTTGACGGAACAAGAAAAGATGATAGCAGCTGAGAAGTACTAAAATCCCCACAAGGCCCTTTGCTGAGTACCACAAGGTATTAATAAAGTTGCAGGGTTGCAAACCTTCTTAGGCTTACAGTCTGTAAGAATAGGTGGCCATCCCTCCATTGAGAGCAAGAGAATACTATGTCAACCCAGAGGCAGTGCTTAAAAGTAGAAACAGAACAAACACGATTTCTTTTTACATTTTTGCACGTCAAGTTTACTTTTTTCTTACTTATACCTATACTTATTACTATACTGTATGCATACATTTGTATAATAAAAGTGTGCAGTATTTCTTCACCACATATTGAGGCGTGAAACTGCCGCTGTCTTGCTAATAGATGAAATATGTCAACAGGAAACACCCTCTATTATTTTAGAACTACCTAGTAGATTATTTGGAAGTGCTTTTTCTAAACTATACAACCCCTGTGAAGGCTGTGGACACCTTTTGCACTGATTTTACTGTTCATTTGCTTTTTAAGTGCTAAAATGAACATTCTAAAAACCTTCATAATACATTTCTTATTATTTTGCTGCTGTGGAATTTGCGTAACTTCTTCATACAGGTGGCTGTCCTGCTGCTTCTGACATAGAAAGACAGCACACTGCACCTGGCTCTACCAGCTCTCTCTGCTTCCCTTCCCCCCTATTTCTCTCAGTATTAGGGTCCATTCACACGTCCGTGTGTCATTGCGGATCCGCACATGGCCGCCTCTATAATAGAAATGCCTTTTCTTGTCCGTGGATCCGGACAAGAATAGGACATGTTGAAAATGAATGGGTCCGCACCCGTTCGGATGCGGATGCAGACCATTTTCCAGGACGTGTGAATGGAGCCTTAGAGTTAGCTGCAGGTTGCACACAGTGGATCAGAGTGTGGAGAGGGGGAAAGAGCCCAATTTATCATGGAGAGCAGATCACACGGGCTGTACATAAAGAGAAAAGGAAACACTGTACAAGCCAGTTTGCAGGGAAATGAGGAACAGATCTATAAATGTAGAGAGAAAGCAGAGCACCTGTAGCAAACTGCTGGGGGAGAAGAAAGCAGGCTACATTTTGAAAGTGTCACGACTGAGATCAACAATAGCAAAAGAAAATAGAAACCAAAATTTAAATTGTGTAATCATATTTTATTATTGCCTAACAAAAAAAGAATCTGTTCAGAAGAGTATTTAGACATGAAAATATGCTAAAATATCACCACAACTCTAAAAATACCATCAAAACATACCGTAATTAAAGGGGTTCACTGGACTTAAAGGGGTATTCTGGTATCCACAGAATAAAGAATAACTATTAGATTGGAATCCCCACCGATAAATGCGCATACCCGACCTGTCGCTCCGTTCATTTCTCGTGAGTTTTTTCAAAACTTCACTCATATCTAATGAAGACTGGCCCCTACAGCATGGCAATGAATGGCTGTGTTACAGAGATTCTTGCTCAGAACGGTACATGATAGTCATGTTATATCAACTGCCCAGAGAAAAAAATTATGATCTATCATTGGTAGTGAGACTAAAGAAGGTACAGTACAAGAATAACCGGGTCATGTAATATGAAGATCAGCCTAAAGGGTACAAAACCTGATCATGCTATAGTGATTATAAGAGTACAGGACTTTAAGAGGATCTCCAAGACTAGAAACCCATTATAATATTGCCAAAAAAAGACTTGTCACCAGTGCACTGATTCCAGTGCAGGGCTCCATACCCCTCCTCCCCTCTATCTCTCTATCGTCACTGCTGCCAGCCAATCAATGGACTCAACAGTGGTAGCAATCATGTCACATGTCACCGCTGAGTCCTTTGATTGGCCGGCAGTGGGGAGATATAAACGGCACACTTCCAGTCCAGTGGGGAGCAAGAGGAGAATGGAGCTTGGCAAAGGAACTTGGGGGGTGAGTCTTCTTTTTTTTTTTAATCTCTGGATCCAGCCCGGCAATTTCAAAAGGGTGTTCCTGTTCTTAGAGAGCCCCTTTAAGTAGTTAAAGAAAGCATAGTTTAAAATGAGTAATAATTATTTTGTACATTATCCAGTTTTTCCTGTTTACCTTAAAATAGAGCATATGAAGTAATTAGTGTAGGAAGACTATAAGAATAATATCTAAGTATTCAGATATTAACATTGTCAGAAATGAGAGAAGCATGAATATTTTTCCTCCCAAACAGCTCAATTTTTGATAGCCTCTGTCTAGAGATGAGCGAGCATGCTCGTCCGAGCTTTGTGCTCGTTCGAGTATTAGGGTACTCGTAAGTGCTCGCTGCTCGGACGAGTATCTCGCCATGCTCGAGGAAATGGCATCTCCCACATTTTGATTTTTTGGCGCCTATAACTCAGCCAATCACAAGCCAGGAGACTCTGCTGTACACCCAGCATCACGTGGGGCCCTTACATGTCGATAGCAGGGGTTGGCTGGCCAGATCAGGTGACCCTGGAATATACTAGTGACGTCCGGCGTTGCTCGGCTCAGAGGCTGTCTGGATGTCGTTAGGGACAGATCTGCTGCGTTTCAGGGAGAGTGTTAGGGCCTGGATTTAGTTCTCTGTTAGGCAGGAGTGATCTCAAAAGAACCCAACAGCCCTTGTAAGGGCTACAAGACACTTTTTTTTTGTCTCCTGGCTGGGCTGGCTGGCACTAGTAGTGCAGCTATCGCCATATATAACAAACTTTGTTTTTTTGTTGTTTTATCTCAGTGATACAAATCCATTTCATACAGCTGTGTGGAACTATTCTGTGTGTCACAGTTCAGCTGTCCAGTCACCACAAACCGTATTTTCTGTCCAGGTGACCTATACTGTACGTCACGTAATCCAATACGGTCATTTGCTCTCACTGATACAGCTACATTAGAAAAATCTGAGTGCGACATTTTTCTGGGTTGAAGTGAAAATAGCCACAGTCAGCAGGGGCTGAGTTTGCTCTCTGATATATTCTGCACGTTACGTTAAAAAAAATAAATAAATAATTAGTTTTTTTTGTTGTTTTATCTCAAGGATACAAATCAATTTCATACAGCTGTGTGGAACCATTCTGTGTGTCACAGTTCAGCTGTCCAGTCACCACAAACCACAATCCGTGTTTTCTGTCCAGGTGACCCATACTGTATGTCACGTAATCCAATATGGTCATTTGCTCTCACTGATACAGCTACATTAGAAAAATCTGAGTGCGACATTTTTCTGGGTTGCACTTAAGCAGACCAAGTCTGCCTAATCTAATAGTTTCAGTGTAATTGCTCCATACTGCACGGTACGTAATAAAATACGTAATTTTGCTCTAACTTATCCACCTATATACAAACCACGATACGTATTTTCTGTCCAGGTGACCCATACTGTACGTCATGTAATTAAAAAAAGGTCTTTTGCTCTCACTGATACAGCTACATTACAAAAATCTGAGTGCGACATTTGTCTGGGTTGCACTTAAGCAGACCAAGTCTGCCTAATATAATAGTTTCAGTGTAATTGCTCCATACTGCATGGTACGTAATAAAATACGTAATTTTGCTCTAACTTATCCACCTATATATTAACTTGTTCAGATTGAACAAGTTTGTGGGTTTCAGTACAGCAGGCCCATTTTTTTTTTTTTGGTATATATAATACACTTATATACAGAAAATGTTGAACCCCAGGGCTAAGGGTCGAGGACGAGGGCGTGGGCGTGGGCGTGGGCATTCAATTACTGCAGGGGGCAGAGGCCGTGGTCCTGGGCAGGGTGAGACAGTACCTGCTGATGAGGGAGCAGGGGAACGCCGCAGAGCTACACTCCCTAGCTTCATGTCTCAACTTACAGGGACACGTGGTAGAGGACTGTTGAAACCACAACAGTACGAACAGGTGATGTCGTGGATTGCGGACAATGCTTCAAGTAATTTGTCCACCAGTCAGTCTTCCACGTAGTCCACCCACGTTACCCAAGGGAGCACTCCTCTGGCTCCTCCACCTCAAACCACAAACCACTTCTCAGGTTGCTGCTGACCTCTTTCCCGATGCCCAAGTTTTCCAACTGTCGCAGTCTGAGGGTGATGACATTGTTGACTTAGTGGAAGAAGTCGACCACAGATGCTGCCACTCTCAGGGCAGTGCAGCGCCGCCTACAACTGCCCGCTCACCGACTGTTGTGCGACGTGCCCACGAGATGGAATTCGACATTAAACATGTTATCCAGAGTTTACCAGCAGCGCAGAGCGATTGTAGACTGCCAGATGTACCTTCCCCCCAGCCTTGCCCCCACCTACAGGCCCTCTCTCCAAACAATTTAGGGGACGTATTAGATTTTGAACTGATAAGAATAACAGATTTTTGCCAGTTTTATGTCACCCCAGCAAGACACTGTCACCTGTCCCCAGTCTAGGCAGAGTAGGGGTGAGCTTTACAGAAAGATGGTGAGGGAGTACCTAGCTGACCATACCAACGTCCGGACCGATCACTCTGCTCCATACAACTACTGGGTTTCAAAGCTGGACACGTGGCCTGAACTGGCGCTGTATGGCTTGGAGGTTCTGGCCTGCCCTGCTGCTAGCATGTTGTCAGAGCGGGTATTCAGTGCAGCTGGTGGCGTCATCAACGATAAGCGTACACGCCTGTCAACTGACAGCGCTGACAGGCTGATGCTTATTAAGATGAACAAAGCCTGGATTTCACCGGAATTCAAATCTCCTCCGGGGGAAAGCAGCTAAAGATTAACATTACTTATGTATCTGATTCCTCTTCTCTCCTCTGTATCTACTCCTCCTACTCCTCCTCCTCCTTGTCGTCTTTGCCTAATGCTGACCCAAAACGCAATTTTTTAGAGGGCCAACTGGCACTCTTTTACGACAATTTTTCCAGAGGGCCCCCTACAGGCCCTCTCTCCAAACAATTTTTTCCGGAGGGCCACCTACAGGCCCTCTCTCTAAACAATTTTTCCAGAGGGCCACCTACAGGCCCTCTCTCTAAACAATTTTTCCGGAGGGCCACCTACAGGCCCTCTGTCTAAACAATTTTTCCAGAGGGCCACCTACAGGCCCTCTCTCCAAACAATTTTTCCGCAGTGTCAACTACAGACACTGTAAAACAATGTTTCAGGAGCGTCAAACAGACAGTCCAAAACAATTTTTTTGCTGAGGGTCGACTTTATGTACTCCGAAAAGAAAAAAAATTTTGGAGGCTCAACAAAAGCCATTTCACTGCATTCTCAGTCGGACAAAGTCACTGGTGGTGTAACCGCCATGCTGTGTCAGGCTAAATCTTTGGGTGCTTCACCAGCTACCGCATACTAACTCAGTCACTCTGTTGTCACCGCCGCCATACAGGGCCACGAAAAATGTTTATGTGGTTCGCCTGCTCCCGCAGTGTCACTCGCTCATTCTGTTGTCACCACCATAGTGGTTTGCACTATAGCAGCCCAAGTTTGCACATTCCCCTTTTTCTCCAAGTGATCTATACTGCACGTCACATAAAAAAATACATTTGTTTGCTCTCAGTGATACAAATCCATTTCATAAAATCCTTTCTTTCTCTTTAACTGATCTATACTGAACGTCACTTTTAAAAATACGTCTTTCTCCTCTCTTTCTCTCTCTCCAAACTATTTTTCCGGATAGGTGCCGTATACGGTATTAAACTGAGAAGAATGCATACAACACATGCCCCACTTGACAAATTTCAGAGTTGACAACCGTACTGGTTGATGCTAAATTTTTAAGTTGGGGTCCTGCGTCGTCATTCGAACTCCATCCGGCTGTTGTCACCACCACACACGTTAGCCAAGGGGGCACTCCTCTGGCTATTCCAGCTCAACTTCCTTCCCCCCCAGCCTGCCCCCCACCTACAGGCCCTCTCTCCAAACAATTTACCCGGATAGGGGACGTATTAGATTTTGAACTGATAAGAATAACAGATTTTTTTTTGGTTCTTTTTTTAATTGGATCCTGACCTGTGATAGGCAGAGCATGGACACGTCCCCTTAGCTGCAGTAGAAAAGACACTCCCCTGGCCAGAGCAAGCTCTTTTTCCTTTTCTGTGTTCGAAAAATCCATGAAATATATGGTCCCAAGATAGGGGTCGTATACAATTTTAAACTGAGAAGAATCGATACCACACATGCCCCACTAGTTCAAGCTCAATAATGACAGCCATACTAGTTGATGCCAAATTTTTAAGTGGGGGTTCCACCACTACCAGCCTAACCACCACCAGCATGCGAAGGTATACGAGTGCTAAACACTATGGAACCAAGGCCGTACGTTCCCCTCATGCGGGTCCCACCACTGCTCCTTCCCCTGTGTCACTCGCTGCCTCTGCGAGTCAACCCCCAGCCCAGGACCCCGGCACGAGCGCCTCCCGCCAGAAAACCACCCCTTCGCCTCCATGATCCTCCACAATGTCCACCAATGTGTCCCTGCGCAACGTTCAGCTGTCATTACAGCAGACGTTGGAGCGCAAGCAGAAAAAAGTTCAGCCCACCTACATGCACAAGCCCTCAACGTCCACATACAGGGCCACGCTAAATTTTTTATGTGCTCTACCTGCTACCGTCATGTAGCTCAGTCACTCTGACCGAGTCTGACCCTGGGGCTGCTCATGTACTGCCCACTTGGAGGATTGCGGGGCCTACCTCGGTCACGGTTTCTCAGACTTACTATGCCTCTTCCTCCAACCCCTCCTCCTTCGAATTACCATCCGTGCTTCACCTCCTGCTACCTCAGTCTAACTCGGTCACTCTGTTGTCACCGCCATGCTGCGTCAGGCTAAATTTTTGGGTGGCTCACCTGCTACCTCATCTAACTTGGTCACTTGTTGGTGTCACCGCCATGCTGTGTCAGGCTTATGCCTGCGTCGTGGGGCGGGGGATAGGACAGCAGTGCCAGCATGGGCATGGGTGATGGACCTTCGTTGCACCTAGTTGGGTGCTTCCCTAACACGTGATGGGCATGTGCCTCGCCCTTCTTGGTCTGGGTGAGCACAATTGCCTTGAGGGTCACCACCAGGCTGTTGCCCGAGAATTTGCGCGAATGTTCGCCAAAAGCCATATAATTACGTATATTTTGTACGCAAATTCAACAAATCTATTTGTCGAATATACGGATCTTAGTAAAAGTTCGGCGAATGTTCGGTGAATAAAATTTTGCATGATTCGCTCATCTCTAGTCCGCATCCATAGTTCCGTTCCGCGGCCCCACAAAAAAAGATAAAACATGTCCTATTCTTGTCCGCAATTGAGGACAAGAACACGCATTTTTTATGATAGTGCCAGCCATGTGCGGTATGCAAATTGCGGAACGCACACGGGCCGGCCTACGTGTTTTGCGGATCCGCATTTTGCAGATCTGTAAAACACTACGGTTGTCTGAATGAGCCCTAAGCCTGAGATACTGTACCAACAAAAAAGTTGTGCCAAAGCGACTGATAACTGTCATCCTGCTCTGCCAATATGGGGTTTTGATCCTTTGCCACAGCCTGTCTGGCCTATCTGCAACTTGCAGTATGGGAGTGACTCTCCATTGGTCCTCATGTCCACTATGTCAACAAACGTTTCACAGAAACAATGATTATAAGAATAGAACATGCACCATGCATCCAGACCGCAAACTTAGGATATGCACAGCCTCTGGGCACCAGGTGGCAAATACAGTTTTAGTACTGTAGTCATTAGTTTCCTACACCGCCATGATTCAGTGTTCTTCTGTGATGCAGCGCGATGATACAGACGGCGACGTTCTGCCAAGAAAAGGTCAGGGACAGGTGGTGGGTATGCCGTGTGTGTCTCTGTCACAGCAGACCAGAGGCACTATACACATGGGGGCACAGCAGGCAGGGGCATTATATACAGGGGGCACAGGGAGGGGTACAGCATGCAGAAGATACAATATACAGAGGGCACAGCAGGCAAGAGACACTATACAGAGGTGCACAAAAGGCAAGAGGCACTATGCAGGGGGGCACAGAACCTGGCACTAAATACAAGAGGCACTGAGCATATAGCACAATTTACACAGAGTGTGTGGCATATATGTAGGTACTGAACATGTGGCAGTGGCACTTTATAAGGGTGCACTGAGCATTATGAACTACAATATATATGGGTCACAGATTATGACACTATCTATAAGGGGCTCTACCATTAAAGGCACTGTGTATGTGAAGCTTTATTTTCAGGGGACATAGTATATAGTATATGATTTCAGAGGCGCAACGACAGGGGGGGTCCAGCGGGTTTGGACTGCATCGCATCGCTGCTGATGGAGGTAAGTACTAGTGTTTTTTTTTTTTCTTAATAGATGCTACATAATAGGGGGGCACCTGGCATTTCTCACTGGCCCATTTTTTTTTTTTCGGGGGGGGGGGGGGCTTGCACTATGGGGGCATCTGGCGAATGGCAATTTCTTACTTATTTTTTTTGGGGGGGGCACTATGGGGCATTTATTTCTTGCCTATTTGTGGGGGGCACTATGGGGGCATTTCTTTACTGGCATTTGGTGGTACTATAGGGGCATTATTTGGGGGCACTATGGGGGAGTGGAGCACTATGGGGGCATCTGGTGACTCTAAAAGGGCATTTTTTTATTGCCACATTTGAGGGGGTACTATAGGGGAGAGCGGCACTATGGGGCATCTGGTGGCACTATAGGGGTATTATTTGGGGGCACTGAGAGGACATCTGGTGGCTCTAAAGGGGCATTTTTTACTGCCACATTATGGGGGGCACTATGGCATCTGGCACTAAGGGGGAATTTTTTTACTGGCACATTATAGTGGGCACTATAGGGGAGAGCTGCACTATGGGGCATCTGGTGGCACTATAAGGGCATCATTTGGGGCACTATAGGGGCATCTGATGGCTCTAAAGGGGCATTTTTACTGGCACATTATAGGGGGCACTATGGCATCTGGCACTAAGGGGGCAATTTTTACTGGTGCATTATGGGGGAGAGGAGCACTATAGGGGCATCTGCTGGGGGCAATAAGAAGGGGCATTTTTTACTGGCATGTGGGGGACACTATGGGGGAGAGGAGCACTATGTGGGCATTTACTGGGGCACTATATAGGGGTATTTTATACTGGTATACATTATGGGGACATTAGCTCAACTGCGGGCACTAAGCTGGGGTATTATGGTGAGCTTTCCTACTACTGGGGGGCTATGGGGAACATGATTACTAGTATGGGCACTATGGGGGGATTATTACTAAGTGTGCTCTGGCAGAGAATTATTTCTATTGGTGGGATTTTGGGGGGCACCCTGGCACAGTATCAGTTTAGCACAATTATTTTTGGGGGATTATCTTTATACTATTAGTGTCCGGACGCATTTATTTTTTAGGACACTCTGTGCCAATAATTGTTGAGGCGGGCACTATCTGTGTGGTCCTAGTATTTTCAGGGGGATTGCTTCTGCAGTATAGTATTAGGGAGCACAGTATTGGGGGTGGCAGGATGAGGTGTTCAGAAGATGAGAAGATGATGGAAATGTGGGAAACTAATGTCTGTCAATCTCTGCAGAGACGAGAGATGGCTGAAAAATCATCATGGCGGTCTGGTCCGAATGGAGAAGATGAGGAAAGAGAACGTCTACAACAAAGGTGACATCACTGGATGTAAGAGGTATGTGGCGCTATGTAGGAGAGGAGATGCTCCGGCTCCTCCCCCTGCCATTTGCAGAAGGAGGATTCAGAGCTGGGTGAGGACGGCCAAGGGGGGCAGCAGGCCATGGGCAGGTGGCGGATGGTGGGGTGAACCACAGGCCTTAAGTAGGATCTGGGAAGGGAGGAGAGCAGAGGAGCTTCCTGGCTGTAGCTTGCTGTTTATTGTATAATGTGAAGCAGGCAGTGCAGCCAGGACATGCCCTCCCCTCTCTGTATGATGTGTAGAGCCGGGCCTCAACAATATCATGTACAGTGTTTGTTGGGCGTGGCCTATTATACTTAGGAGGGGCTTATAATAATGGGCGGGGCCAACAAATTTGAGCAACGCGCTATGCACGCCGCATTTTCACATGCAGTAGGCACTTCAGGAAATCAGTGGGGCAAAAAATGGCGCAGTGCGCTATGCGTCCTGCATTTTTTGCTTGTTGGACCCCCCCAGAAAAAATTCCTGGGTGCTCCCCTATATGATATGATTATATTCCGGAGCACGGTGTACGCTGCTATTACATTCAGGGCACAGTGTGTGGCACTAAGAGAAGTTTGTGTTAATACATATGGTGCCGATATGTTGGCTGTAAACCTCTCTACAGCAGACTCTGCAGAGACGAGTTGTGGCTGGGAGAGGTTAACTGGATGCAAAGAAAAGGAAAGAATAACTCTAGAGGAGACATCCATACCTCCCAACTTTGTAAAGAGACAAAGAGGGACATATTGTGCGGCTTGCGTTTTTCAGCATTAGGTCACGCCCCTAACTCCACCCACTATAAGCTAATCACCCAGTCCCCTTACTGTACGGGGATAATAAACACAGTGATGTCACCGTACAGGGATAATAAACACAGTGATGTCAGTCTAGTCTTATGTATCTCACGCTCTTGAAGCTCGTAGGTCTTCCAGCTTTAATGAAAAACTTCAGGCCTTGGTGGAATCCCTGGCCGCTAGCTTGACACCTTTTGGAGCCTGGATGCCAATCCCATAGGCTGGGGTACCCTGTACGGCTGTATCTCCTGCAGGAACTCCTTGGATAGTCCTTTGGCGAACTCCTGTGGCGGATAGTGGAACAGCAGGGTTGATATCTGTGACCAGCAAAGCAGAATCCAAGACTTTACCCTCACAGGGAGGGAAAAGTGGTGGGTCAAACCCACTTGGTACCCTACTTCAGGTACTCCAGGCTTTGTCGGCAGATCATAAGAATGCCCCAACCCAGTGGAAATGGAGATCACTGGACTCACAATTATAGTGTGCCTTGCTCCTAGGGCATAGACTGGAGGCAGCAGCAGGTCAGAGGAAGTTGCACCTTTCGTTCCAGGCTCCGGCGGCATGGTTAACTCTGCTTGTATCTCCGTCTGAGAGGTGATCGGGCCTGGGATATTCCCGGCCGCCCTAAAGTTTCCAAGGCCATCCAAATTAGATGCCACCATTCCTGATGAAGTCTGGGACATAAGTCTGGCCAGGGTTTCATGCCTGGGCAGCTGCGGCCCACTACTACATAAAGAATTGCATTGGCGAGGTGGTGGTGCAACTGGTTGGCGAGGGGAGCCGTGGCCCTGGTTTCTCTATAGTCGACTGTTGGGTTAAATAGAATTGGAACGAGCATAGGGTGTCAATTTGTCTCCACTTCCACTCGTATCTCGTTCACTGGAGAGAGTGGTGGTGGCGAGTCTTCCAAGTTGGGCGATCTTCCCGCCATCTTGAACACGTGGTGGCCTTTTTCCCTTTGTCTGCAGCATAAATGGGCAATATTTCCATCACAGGTACAAAAGACTGTTCTGGTCCAAAGGCCCTTTGATATTGAAAAAATAATACATCGAAGCTTGGTTAAAGGTACCAGACTCCCATACCCAGTGGAGAATGAAGCAGAAATTGACTGCCTTCTCCACTGCTGGCCGTCTCCCAGTTTTCTACTCTGCAGAGTCAGGGATTTTATGTGTCGGTGTACGTGGTGCAGATCAAAGATGGCCAATTAACCCCTTCTGTGCCGGTGCACAATGGAGCATTTCTGTGCCTTTATAGCAAGTGACGGTGAGTGTGAAACACCCCACGGAGTCTTGTTAACACATGGTGGCTGTAGTTTCCACTGAATTTCCTCTAGCAAGGCAACAAAATCTCTCTTAGGATCCACACAATTAGGCCAATGATTGTAAGGCACAAAAGTTATTCCTGTTTGGGACGCCAAATTATGCAGCAAGCCCCTGTGGGAGCCAGTGTAGAGGATGCGAGTGGTAGTAGCCCTGGTATGTTGTAGAAGGGTCACGGTGTCCTATCTCAGGCCATCACTCCCTGGGGTCCGTTGCTATGAAAGTTGTGGCACTGAAGGATTAGGCCAGAGTTGAATGTGACAACTTTTTACTTGGAAATACACGCAGTAGCAGCAGGCTTTAGTGCAATTATTCACTGGCACCAGCAATGTCATTGAGTAAGGTTGGTTGGTGGCAATTCAGCAGGTGATACTGGCCTAGTGATGGGGGTGTCTTTAGCTTTATTCCCTCACTTCACAGCAGTGTCTGTAGAAGCTGGATATAGCAGGTCAATCTGCTATCTGTTATCTTCTCAAGGCTTTACCTGAGGAAATTTAGAAATGATTCTCTCTGGAGAAATCTGTGTGGGAAAAGGAGCCCTGCAGTCTACATTCTTCTCCCTCTATCTCTAGAAAGGAACTCCCCCTCCTGGCATGAAGCAGGACCAGCCCACTCCTATCAAGAGGGAATGAACAGGATGGGTAACCCTGTTCCTGCCAACCTTTTCCATATCTTTCTTGCTGGAAATAATATCCAGAAAACAAACAGTGAGATACAATGCATAACAATAAACAATTCGGAGCATCTCCAGGTCTGGGGCACTACACATGCGTTGTGACAATAAGGTATGTGAATGCACAAGTGGCACAATGCAGCATGTGTGCCTTGGAGGCTGCAGGGCCGGGCTCCAGGTTCATGTGGGCCCTTGGATGATAAATCTCAGTGGGCACCCTTGTGGCATTTTTTACATTTACATGTCCCCCTGTGGCTCCCACACCATATAATAACCCCCAGTGCCCCTCAGAAAGTATAGTGACCCCCAGTTGCCCCCATACAGTATAATGACCCCCTGTGTCCCCATACAATATAATAACCCCCCAGTGCCCCCATACAGTATAATGACCCCCAGTGGCCCTTCACATAGTATAATGGCCCCCAGTAGCCCCCACACAGCATAATGAGCCCCCAGTGGCACCACACACAGTATAGTGACCCCCCAGTGGCCCTCCATTCAGTATTATGACCTCCATGTGGCCCCCCACATAGTATAATGACCTCCTGTGGCCCCATCACAGAGTATAATAACCACCAGTGGCCCCCTCACTGGGGGTCATACTGTATGGATGGGGAACTGGGGGTCATTATACTGTATTGGGGTCACTGGGAGTAATTATACTGAATGAGGGCACTGTGGGTCATTATACGGTGTGGTTGGACACTGGGGGTCATTATACTGTGTAAGGGACCCTCACACAGTATAATGACCCCCCAAGTGGCCCCCTTCCACAGTATTATAATCCTGGCCCCCTCACAGTGTAATGACCCCCCCAGTGGCCCCTCACATACTTATCATTGCTTGAGTGCAGGGGAGCCGGCGGTCCTTTCATTCGCTAACTGCAGCTGATCTTCCCGGCTCTGCTCCTCTTTTCAGTGAAGATGAGCTTTGTGAGGACAGTCAGCAGTTACAGACCAGGATAGACTTGGAAGAAAGGTCCGCTGTGGACTCCTCTAGGTGCGCAACTACTGATGATGACAGTCGGGTGGGAGCACATGTTGTGAGAGGTCAGAAACATGTGCAAGAGACAAGTGAGAGTGACACAAGTGATGAGCAAACAGATGTAGCTGATAATGTAGCCGATTGCACATGGGAGCCGGGTGAAGATGGGCATCTTCATCATCATCATACCTGTGAGACAGCAGGGTGGAAGCAGTGGGAGATCTGCAGCCAAACACTGGAGGGGTACACTGTCTGACACTCAGAAGACTACCGGTCAGGAACAGACTAGCAGTGTACCAGTTCATAAAACAGCGGCCAGCAGGCATCACGCAGTGGTGGAGTGAAAATGCGATACTCGGCAGTTTGGGAATTTTTCAGCAAGTCACTAGGAGACATTAGCATGGCAGTATGTGCAGTGTCCCACATGTCGTGTGAAAGGGACACTACAAACTGTATTTTGTATAGCCATGTCACTTTTGATAGCCATGTTATTGTGAACTGTATTTAACTGTATAAAAGTGTTGTAAGACCATCCTAGGCAGTAATACCAATTTCCACCACTAGATGGTGTTGACTAGAAACATATAAATATACCCCTCTATGGTATAGGGAAGGGTATAGGGTAGTGAGTCAGTAGTAGAGAATCATGTGAGGAAGGCAGAAGCAACCTAAGCTATGTGCAGGAGGAGAGAGTCAACCCAAGGCCGCCATTCCTGCTGGGCACTGGCCATGTCACAGCTACCAGATGGCAACTTACCATTTCTTGGCCGCTAGAAACTGGCAACAAACTGGATTACAAGCCTGTCAAAGGTAAACGCTGAGCTCATCAGCTTCATGGACTTTGTCAGCAAAACTTATAGTGACTGGGAGTAGCTCCACAGCACCCAGACACAAACCTAGCAACTTCAAGCTAAAGTTGTGATGTAATGACCTACTGAAAACCCCAACGGGCAGTCAGGTTTCTACTAAAGTAACACGGTGCAGAAGTATTAATTCCCACCTGCCAATGACTCATGTGTAGCCTGAGTAACATGAGTCATTGGCAGGTGGGGCTCATAGTTTCCTCTCTCCTCCCATTGCATGTGTGATCTCACGCTGGAGGTAACTAGGAGTAGGTTGCTGTGTGTCGGCTTATATGCTCCTTCCGCAATTGCCCATACGGCAAGGCAGGTTAGTGTTAGGTCCCAGGCCACTCTGAGATACCTTGATGCGGTGCTCGGGCTCTGGTATGTTCTTGATATAAGAATATATTGGCGAAAGTCTCATTTTAACATCAGCATGAGGGTTTAGCCATATATTGTCAATTGCATTACCGCCGCAGTGCACCTTTATTAGTGATTGTTTGATTATATAGTTCGCCACATCCACACAATTTGTTACTTTGTGTAGGATGGTTTTGTGGTACATGTGGTCCGCTGTAGGCATCCTCCATTGTATGCATTTTTGCTGGGAATTGCTGTTAGCAACGGATCACATGTGCAGGAATTGCTCCCCCGGTTTGATATGCGCAACAGCATTTGGGGTCTGAGCAATTTTCTGCCATTTTAGACCACATTTTTTTCTGTGATTGTAGTCCTAAGTAACACTACAGATAACACAGTGGTAACTCTCTGAGTACAGATAATGTAGTAGATGGTACCTGCAGTCCTATGTAACACCACAGATAACACAGTGATAACCCTCTGAGTACAGATCATGTAGTAGATGTCACCTGCAGCCCTATGTAACACCTCAGATAACACAGTGATAATTCTCTGAGTACAGATAATGTAGTAGATGTCATCTGCAGTCCTATGTAACACTACAGATAACACAGTGATAACTCTCTGAGTACAGATAATGTAGTAGATGTCACCTGCAGTCCTATGTAACACTACAGGTAACACAGTGATAACTCTCTGAGTACAGATAATGTAGTAGATATCACCTGCAGTCCTATGTAACACCTCAGATAACACAGTGATAACCCTCTGAGTATAGATAATGTAGTAGATGTTACCTGCAGTCCTATGTAACACTATAGACAACACAGTGCTAACTCTCTGAGTACAGATATTGTAGTAGATGTTACCTGCAGTCCTATGTAACACTACAGATAACACAGTGTTAACTCTCTGAGTACAGATAATGTAGTAGATGTCACCTGCAGTCCTATGTAACACCACAGATAACACAATGATAACTCTCTGAGTACAGATAATGTAGTAGATGTCACCTGAAGTCCTATGTAACACCACATATGACACAGTAATAACTCTCTGAGTACAGATAATATAGTAGCTGTCACCTGCAGTCCTATGTAACACTACAGATAACACAGTGATAACTCTCTGAGTACAGATAATGTAGTAGATGGGTGTGAGGCCCCAAAATAATCCAGAAGGGGCCATTATGCAGCGAGCCGGACCATGTGTGAGCGTTGGGGATATGTCACAGTGTCTAATGGTGCCGGTGGTAATACTACTCACGGTGACTTTGGTAACTCCCCGGGCCGGCGTGCAGTTGCGTGGGAGGAAGGACACGGTTTCCTCTCTGGTCTGAAGGAACACCATCAGATGGTGAGGCGAGGGGCCCTTGATGGTTTTGGGTATTTTAGGGCAGTGGTCTCCAACCTTTTTTGCACCGAGGCCCGGTTTCTCGGTGGACAATTTCCCCAGGGCACGGGGGGGGGGGGGGGGGGGAGGGGCGCTAACTGATTCACGCAAGGTGCTTATTAAATATATATAAATTTATTAAAATATTTTATAAAGTGCCTCCATAGATGCTGCCCAATATACCAATAAGTAGTGCCCCCATAGATGCCCTCCAATAATATACCAATAAGTGTCCCCATAGATGCCCCCACAGTGTCCCCCAATAATGTACCAGTTAGAAGTGCCCCCATAGATGCCCCCAATAATATATCAATAAGAAGGGCCCCCATAGATGCCCCCAATAATAATCCAATAAGAAGGGCCCCATATATGCCCTCCAAAAATATGGTAATAAAATGTGTCCCCCATAAATACCACCTCAATAATATAAGAAGTGCCCCCACAGTGCCAGTAAGAAGTTCAGTGTTGTCCAATAAAAAAAAACAAACACTTATACTTACCTCCATGGTGCTGGTAGCTATGCGTAGCAGGCCTCCTCCGGCCTGTGTCCTGCTCTGTACAGCTCAGGCGGCGCGATGACGTCATCGCGCAGCCTGAGCTGGCCTCTGATAGGCTGCAGGCCTAGTGCCTGTAGCCTATCAGAGGAACGGGCAGGGGAGACGCCTCTCCCTCCCCTGCCCCGCCGCAGCAAAGGCATCCGTATCGCCGTCCTGAGGACGGCGATACAGATGACTATGGAGATGAGCGCTTCTACAATGGAAGCCCTCATCTCCTTGTCCCCTGCCACCGCGGCCCGGCAGACATCGATTCAGGGACCGGTCCTGGGCCCGGTGGTTGGGGACCGCTGTTTTAGGGTGTATGTCGGCAGGGTCCTGGGGATTTGTCGTGACGCCAGTGTCTTAGGTAGACACAAACCATAAGAAATGATGGAGAAGTAGTTTTGATACAAAACGGTAACTTTACTTCTTTGTCTTGTCAGGTATGCATACAAACAGTTCCAGTACTGATGGTACAGAATAGGCATAAGTTTCAAGACAGGATATCTTTCAATTGGTAACTCTGGATATTATATCTGTAGTATATTGACCTCCTCTTTAGCAGTCCACCTGTTCTAGGTTCAGCATTGGATGATTATAGTTCTAGTACACTATTGCAATCCCTCAGGGCGGCCCCTGCATGGCAGGCATTATAACACCTGTTATCTTTTTGACTAAGGTGCATATAGCGAGTATATAAATTGCAGTCCTCACTTCCTGGAGGGTATAAAGTGGGCGCCAATACAACTGGTTGCACTTATAGTCGTTCAATTGTGTGCTGATGCTGGAAGCTATCTTAGTTACACACTTGTGCCAGCGAAGTCCATTAAACATTAGTATTAGCTTTTACCTAGGCTGGTCTTCTAAATCCAATTCTTCTGCTTGCCTAGGGGCTTGGATGTGGTGAATGCCATCAAGGGTACTGACTTGGCCAAGGTCAGATACATATGGCAGCCCTCAGGATGGACCTTGCACTCTTCCTCCTGCACATGGCTTAGGTTACTTCTCAACTGCCTGAGTTACATTCTCTGGTCTACTCTCCAACTTCAGGGGAGAGTAGGGGATATATATATATATACAGGGGATATATATATATATATATACAGGGGATATATATATGTAGTGGTACTACAGCACCACTACACAGTTTGTAGTGTTCCTTTCACACACATAATACAATTATGTGGGACACTGCAATTATATATACTAATAATACAGAAGGGGCCAGTATATATAATAATACAGAGGGGCCATTATATATACTATTAATAATAACTCAATGGGAAAGGGGCAGCTGTTTGGGGGGAGATGATGTCTAGAAGGTTGAAGGAGAGTTTAAACTAGGGACTGAGGGGGGAGGGGAATTACATACCAGGGAAAGATAGTGCAGATAGAGACCGGGGACGAGGTAATGGTACTGGGGTAGGAATGGAAGGAGGGACTAGAACAGTTCAGAAGGAAAGGGGTGTAGGGTAAAAAATATACATAAACCTC
Organism: Rhinella marina; assembly: GCA_900303285.1. Taxonomy (NCBI): domain Eukaryota; kingdom Metazoa; phylum Chordata; class Amphibia; order Anura; family Bufonidae; genus Rhinella; species Rhinella marina. The sequence continues at coordinate 94,475 of ONZH01019766.1, read as the reverse complement.
TTAATTGTATGTATGCTAATGCCAGAAGCCTGACTAATAAAACTGGTGAACTTGAAGTAGTGATGTGTGAGGAGGACTATGACATATTGGGAATAACTGAGACATGGCTGGATGATAGCTATGGCTGGGCAGTTAACGTACAGGGTTACACTCTGTTTAGAAAGGATCATCAAAACCGGAGAAGGGGAGGGGTCTGCCTTTATGTAAAGTCCTGTCTAAAGCCCACACTCCGGGAAGATATAAGTGAGGGACATGAACATGTGGAGTCACTGTGGGTAGAAATGCATGGAGGAAAGAACAATAATAAAATACTAATAGGAGTTTATTATAAACCACCTAATATACCACATTCCACAGAAAATCTACTTCTAAATGAAATAGACAAGGTGGCAAATCATAATGAGGCTGTTTTTATGGGGCACTTCAGATATAGACTGGGAAACTGAAACCTGCACATCTCATAAAGGAAACAGGTTCTTGGCAATAACCAAAGATAATTACCTTTCCCAACTGGTTTATGACCCAACTAGAGGTACAGCCATACTGGACTTAGTATTAACCAATGGACCTGACAGAACAACAAATGTGCAGGTTGAGGGACACCTAGGAAATGGTGACCATAAAGTAATAACCTTCAAATTGTCATTCAAAAGAGTGTTTCTTCAGGGAGGAACAAAAATATCAAACTTCAAAAAAGCAAAATTTAGCCAACTAAGAGAGGCCATAGGCCTTTGGGACAAAGTCCTAAAAAATAAAAAATACAGCCACAAAATGGGATATTTTTAAAGGAATCCTAATATCTAATTGTGAGAGGTACATACCTTATGGGAATAAAAGGTTAAGGAACAAGAAAAAACTAACGTGGATAAATAGAACTGTAAAGAAAGCAATAAATGACAAAAAGAAAGCATTTAAATCACTAAAACAGGAGGGGAGCGAGGAAGCATTGAAAAACTATAAGGAAAAAAAAGAATATGTAAAAGACAAATAAAAACAGCCAAACTAGAGACCAAGAGATTAATTGCCAAAGAGAGTAAATCTATCCCTAAAATGTTCTTCAATTATATAATTAGTAAAAAGTATAAACCTGAAGGTGTTGGCCCCTTACAGAGTAATGAGGGGGGAGTTGCAGAGAGCGATGTGGAGAAAGCAAAGCTATTAAATATTTTTTTCTCCACTGTATTCACTGAGGAAAATAAACTGTCAGATGAAATTCAGAATATAAAAGTAAATTCCCCATTAAAAGTGCCCTGTCTGACCCAGGAAGAAGTACAGCGGCATCTTAAAAAGATTAAAATAGACAAATCGCCATGACCAGATGGCATACACCCCCGTATCCTAAGAGAATTAAGTAATATCATAGCCAGACCCTTATTTCTGATATTTAAGGACTCTATACTGACAGGGAGTGTTCCACAGGATTGGTGCATAGCAAATGTGGTGCCAATATTCAAAAAGGGTCCAAAAACAGAGCCTGGAAACTATAGGTCGGTAAGTTTACCATCTGTCGTGGGTAAACTGTTAGAAGGTTTTCTAAGAGATGCTGTCTTGGAGTACCTCAATGAAAATAAGCAAATAACTCCATATCAGCATGGCTTCATGAGGGATTGGTCAAGTCAAACCAATTTAATCAATTTCTACGAGGAGGTAGGTTCTAGAATTGACTGCGGTGAATTAATGGATGTCGTATATCTGGACTTCTCCAAAGCATTTGACACTGTACCACATAAAAGTTTAGTATATACTGTAAAGAGAAAGAGAATGTCTGTATGTGGGTAAGTAACTGGCTTAGTTAAAGAAAACAGAGGGTGGTTATTAATGGTACATACTCAGATTGGGTCACTGTCACTAGTGGGGTACCACAGGGGTCAGTATTGGGCACTATATATATTTATTAATGTTTAGTAATCTTGTAGGAGGCTTGCACAGTAAAATATCAATTTTTACAGATGACACTAAACTGTGTAAAGTAATTAACACAGAAGAGGACAGTACACTGCTACAGATGGATCTGGATAGATTGGAGGCTTGGGCAGAGAAGTGGCACATAGGGTTTAACACTGACAAATGTAAGGTTATGCACATAGGAAGGAATAATGCAAGTCACTAGTACATACTAAATGGTAAAACACTGGGTAACACTGACATGGAAAAGGACCTAGGAATTTTAGTGAATAGCAAACTAAGCTGTAGAAACCAGTGTCAGACAACTTCTGCCAAGGCCAATAAGATAATGGGTTGCATCAAAAGAGGCATAGATGCTCAGACCACACATGGAGTACTGTGTACAGTTCTGGGCTCCTGTGAACAAGGCAGACATATACAAAGGGGCCATTATACATAAACTAATAATACAGAGGTGTCATTATATATACTAATAATACAGAGGGGACATTATTTACACTTAAAATATAGAGGGGGCCATTATATATACTAATAATACAGAAGGGGCAGTTATATATACTAATAATACAGAGGAGGCCATTATATATTATAATAATACAGAGGAGGCCATTATATATTATAATAATAAGAGGAGGCCAATATATATTATAATAATACAGATGGGGCTATTATATATTATAATAATACAGAGGGGGCCATTATATAGCCCAATCCGTGTGGAGGGGGCACAGAGGAGACAAATCCCACCGTGTGGAGGGGGGGGCACAGACCTGTTTGTCCCAATCCACCACCTATGGGCTCCCAGTTACTCTCTAACCTGGAGGCAATTGGCAAAGACACCCATTTTCCCCACCAAAATTACCCCTCTGAGGTATATTTCTACTGCTGCCCTCACTCCCTAACTGGTCTGAGTGGTGCAGCAGGACCAGGCACTGTTTACTTGATTAAAATTGTGCCTCTGCTCAGGCTGAACCTCAGGGGTACTTGAACTTGGTCAGTGACTCAGTCACACTGTGACACAGTTAGTCACTTACTGTCAGTGTCACTCACACATTCAGGCTGCTGCTGTACTCTGGAGTCCTGAAGCAGCAGCCATCTTCTTCTTGCTCCGCAGTGTCTTTCCTGCCTGGAAGGTGGGTGGAGCTTATCAGTGAATAGTAAGACAACACTGGAGAGTGCTCTACTGCCTAGGCGCCCTGTTGATTCATCAGGGGGCGCAGGCGCACACTCCTGCTGAAATCGCTCCTCACTCTGTGCAGTGCAGCAGAGCAGAATGAATTAGAACTTAAGTCAGTGTACAGATTTTGCGCCGGTGGCCAGCGCTAACCTGCAGTCTGGCGCCCGGGGCAATGGCCCCCCCACACTACGCCACTGCTGCCCGGCCAGTAGTGTGGCATCAGAGCGGGTATTCAGTGTGGTGGGGGGCATAGTTACCACTAAGTGAACTCACCTTTCCTCCCAAAATGTGGAGAGATTAACCTTCATAAAGATGAATCAGGTGTGGATCAACCAGGATTTCCAGACGCCGGTGACAGATGGAACAGAATATATTATTCTGCCACTAATGATCATACTTTAGTGTGCCGCCACACTGGAATATTCTGTAAAATGGGCTGTTACTTCTGGCCACATGCTGATGCTACCATTCTGATGCAGCCACCCAGCTGCTGCCTCTACTGCCATTCCTAAAATGGAGCTTCTTGGCCTACTGATATGTACATGTTACATTTTCAAAAATGATTTGCATGCCACTGGGCCTTGCTATCACACTGCTGTTGTGTTGTTGGGTTCTGCAACTACTGTGATCTGCCACCATCTTGTGCTGTATACCATTGCTGTTGCCCCCCCCCACTTTGTCATGGGGCCACTTTTGTCCCTGTTACTGCCAATGCTGTTGGCCCCCAACCCCAATCTGTTATTGGGCCACTATTGTCCCTGTTACTGCCACTGCTGTTGGCCCCCATCCCCACTCTGTTATGGGGCTACTATTGTCCCTGTTTGTCCGTGCTGACATCACTGTTTATTTTTCCGTTCTTCTGATCCATCAGAAGAACTGAAAATAATAAAAATAAAAAAGGATCCTGTATATTGAGCATCTGTAAGTAGGGATGAGAGAACCCAAACATTATAGGTTCGGGTTCGGTGTTTGGCTGGTGTAGGAATTCCGTTAAGGATTCCGTTATAACAGAATATAACAGAATTCATAGACGGAACGCAAAACGGAAACGTTTAATAGGCATTCGGTTTTGATCCGTCATAATAGAAGTCTATGGGCAAGCATAACGGATCCGTCTGGTTTCCATTATGCAGGACTTTGTTTTCCATCCTGCATAATGGAAACCAGACAAATCCATTATGCTTGCCCATAGACTTCTATTATGAAGGATCAAAATGGAATGCCTCCTAAACGCTTCTGTTTTGCATTCCATCTACAAATTCCGTTATATTCCATTATAACGGAATCCATAACGGAACTTCTATACCCCCTGAACACCAAACCTGTAAAGTTCGGGTTCGCTTATCCTTATTTGTAAGGCCTTTTTCACACGGTCAGTATTTGATCAGTATTTGTAAGCCAAAAGCAGGAGTGGGTCCAAAATACAGAAGACAAGCAAATATTTCCATTCTATTTTATCTCTGTTTTGGACCCACTCCTGTTTTTGGCTTACAAATACTGATCAAATATTGATGTAAAATACTGACCGTCTGAAAGCTTTATAGGTCCTCTTTTTTAGTTTTCTGTTCTTATGACAGATTAGAAGAACAGAAAAAATAAACAGTGATGTGAACACAGCCTTACTGCCACTGCTGCTGCCTCCTCTCCCCATTCTGTCATGGGGCCACTATTGTCACTGTCCCTTCTGCTGCCCCCCCTCCCCACTCTATCTTGGGGCCACTATTGTCCCTGTTACTGCCCCTTCTGCTGCCACCCTCCCCACTTTCTCATGGGGCCAGTATTGTCACTGTTACTGCCACTGCTAGGGTTGACTAAAGCGAGATTTGTCTCTGTACAGCACTCAAATGTATAGGCTCCAGCAAGGTGAAACTTTTTATCTATGATCCAAAGCTCGCTTCGCTCAATACTAGCCACTGCTGCTGCCACTCTGTCATGGGGCCACTACTTGACTCTTGGGACACTGGACGGTTAAGTCCATGGCAATAAGTTAGAACTATAGCAATAGAAAGATTTGTAGCAGCACTTACGAAGAAGAGTGTCCAATGAGGTGGTGGTGCTTGCGGTGATAGGAACCAGTCTGTAGCTCCCACTTAATTCGAAAACTGTGTAGAGAACCGCAGCACTCGTAATTTCTTCATAAATTCAACGTTTATTCACCAAAATGTAGACGCTAGAACATTGACCTGTAGTACTGATGCACAGTAAATATACAGCTAACAGAAGGGATTAAAAAGCATGTGTTTTCTCCACTACTTTATTGGCACTGCCTCCAATTCTTTATTTTGTTCCACTAAGGAGCCATTTGGACACAGCTCCTGCAGCGGCACACATGGGTTTTTTGCTTTACTGAAGGGTGCTGTATGCTTTTCTTTTTGTTTAACATAAGGGATTATCTATGCATCTTGGTGCACTGCACAGTGATGTAGACGGCGATAAATTACACCTGCCTGTAATACTATTGGCACAGTACCTACAGAATGTAATGCACATGGTGATACACTCTCCTTCCACTTTCCCTGCAGTTTAACTTCCAAGCCTTCACACTGAGATTGGGTCACCAAGTGGGATAAATATGATTAGGCAGGGTATACCTGATTTATCGTGAATTACAAATTAATTTGGAACTAATCGAATTTCTTGTTGAAGTTCAGCAACCAAATCAAATGTTTCAAAACTTTCCTCATCTCTAAAGACAATGATTGCTTGCAGCGGACACATGCCATACACAGCCGGGGAGAGGAGGCATTCAAACATTTGCTATGGGACCCAGTCTTCTTTAGTTATGCCCCTGCATTCATGAAAATGGGCATCTCCAATAATTGTCTTGACCCTTGATCCATGTACAAGGCCTTTAAATGCAGTCCTAGCCAGACATTGAAAGGGTTATCGCAACTGCAATATTCAGGCAGAGCCATGACCCAGATTGCACAAATGAGAAAAGGTTATCTGGAGTGGAGCAGACCAGATGTGAGGAGGCTGAGAGGGAGCACACAAGACATAAAGGAACAAGGGAATTTTTAAATAAAAAAAATAGAATGAGGTGTAAAAATGAGATAGACAACACGAGGTTTTAGAATATTAAAAAAATGTTGTAAAGGTAAATGGAATAAATATATGTATAAAATGATAATAAAATATTAAAAAATGATTAAATACTTTAAAATGGTGCAACATGAGATGAGAGGAACAGAGAAGAGATGGAAATGCTAAGTGCATGGAGGAATAGGGTAGCAGACGGCTCCTACATTAGAGAGGGCCACTCTCTCCAGCTCTCTTTAATCTTTTAATCTTTTCTATTTTAATCGCGTTCTACTGAATTGTGTATAAAACTAAATAAATAAATTAATCACGCTGGCAGTGACAGAAGGAAAGTCTGGACTGGATTATCCAGCCATAAACAGGGGCTCACAATAAGTAATTTATGAACATGGAAACAAAAATCACGGGTCAGCCATACCAAGGTCTTTCCTTCCAATCTGGTGACGTCACAAACCAGTGGGGAAATGTAATCACGCTGTGTAATGAGTAGAAGAAGCAGTTGGCATGCCGTTTGTCTTTTCTTTGTTGGTGGTGGCGGGCAGTACTAAATTGTCTTCAGGTGATATTTAGTAAACTTGTGTGGCTTTTACATCTGCAGCTACTGAATTGTGCTAACTGCTGAGAGACAAATGAGCATGTTCGCACTTAGCTTTTTCTATTGCCATTTTTGTACTGTAATGCTTGTTTTTATGTTCTTACGGGAAGATTAAAAGGAAAAGCTGCTCATTGTGTGATGAAGAAAGTGGAAGCATAACAAATATTGAAAGGAAAGTGCAAAAATACTGTAGAAGTTGGGTAATAGCTGACATTCTATGAAAAGGGAATCTCCAGCGATTAGAGATGAGCGAATCTATTCGCCGCTTCGTAGACTCGTATCGAATCTTGGGATTTTTCAGCTGCGAAGCGAATCCGAATATTAGGTGATTCGCTTCACTTTTGTACGCATTCGCTACGTAGTGTGTCCTATAAATTATACGCTATTCTACGTATAATTTAGTTACTCTATACGCTGTCGCATACGAATTCAATTCAGCGATGCAGACTTTTCCCTGGTAGTTACTCTATACGCTGTTGCGTATGAGTTTAATTCAGCGATGCAGACTCCTCACTGGTAGTTCCGCCCCTTTCGCCAGCGCGGGAGGATGACGAGGCAACTCAGGAAATTAAGTTGCGCATTCGTGCGCCTCATCCCTTTTTCCCCCTTTTCAGGTTATTTGGGGAGCCCCTTGAAAGAGGGTTTTTTAAGGAACATTTGCTGCTTTTTTTTTACCCATTTGGATTACAATTTTACCTATGTGGATTACAAATTGCGACTGAGTTTGGGACTCTGCTCCACTTCTATGACACGCGTCAGAAGAAAAGAGACTTAAACGTGTCCGTGAACATACTAGGTAGGTGATATTTAAAATTTTTATATTATACCTATAATAATGTATTTGCACTTTACCATATATATGTCTCGAATATTCGCTCTGCCTCTGAGGAGTGCACGCCGCGGCCTCTCCTCGTACGTGCCTGCGTATTACGTAATTGCTTAGACAATAGTACGCTGAGATTCGTAAGCTATTTGTACGCTCATGCGTACGTCTTCTAAGAAGTTGCGTACATTTTGTAATTGAACGTTCGTTATTAGTGAGTGAATGTTCGCTAATAGCACATAATAACGTATATTTTGTACGCAAATACAACAAATCTATTCGTCGAATATACAAATTTTAGGAAAAGTTCGGCGAATGTTCGGCGAATAATTTTTTGAATGATTCGCTCATCTCTACCAGTGATGATCACGGCAGCTTCTGACAAAAGTGTAAAACTGACAACAGAAGGTGCGGCCATGACCGTCACCGGAGGTACCCCACAATTCTACAATGCAATGAGAAGATCATTTTGAATCAAGTATAAATGCAATATACCGTACATGCAATATTAAGATCGGTATTTTAGTTTTAATATCACCTATAGTTGGCGGTGGCCTCTACATAACGTTGGTGTATCCAGCGTCAGTCTAAATGTAAGCCAGCTCCCTTGCTGTCATATAGACCATTTTCTACGCCTAAACCTGCCGGCCCATCCCCTTTCCCACCCATGCCCACTTTTTTAGACCTGGTATGAGCGGGGAATAGTCACAGATTGCTGCCACAATCTACACCAGAAATACTCCTAATATAGGTGTATTTCTGGTTAGTAAATGACCCCCATAGTGTTTGTTTTTTATGTAAATTATATTTTTCTTTCTGGAAGCGCCCCCTGCTGTTTATCCTCCTGGTCCACCTTCTCCTGTATTTAGTGGTGGACTAACATGCTCAGCATCCTCCCAGTTTTCTTCCTTCTCTCAGTGATCACTTAATGATCTCATAGAGGAGCAGGTGACTTCATCTATATATGACCAGCAGACTCTACTGGGAAGATGCCAACCAAGCCAGAAGTGGCAGGGTTGGCATGCTGACCCCATGGACACTGATTCTGGTCTGCACACTTCCCAAATGCGATTTCCCAAAAGTGATTTGTGTGAATTAACTAGATTGGATTTAGTATACAAGATCATGTGGACAAACATGGCCATGTAATAAGACATGGTGGAGGTTTAGAGACAAAAAAAAAAACTCACAGGTTCCCTTTAAAATCTCGTCAAGGCATAGATTAGATCTGCAGAGTTAAATTTTATTTGTTAGGTCAATCATGTCTCAGATCGGGGTCAGGCACACAGAAGAACTATATGAACAGTGGCTGTACAGAGGCACAAAGAGATCTTGTGCCTTCCTGACATTAAAGGCACTCCATGTGCCACTATATTGCACCACTGTATACCACTTTTTTATTCCTATAGAGAAGTCTATGGGAAGACATCTTAAATAAAACGTCGCACTCCATGCTGCTGAAAAAAATGCCACACATCCATACTCTTTTGAATCCATATGACACAAATTATAGAATGTGTCCTATTCTGTCCATATTGCAGACAAGAATAGTCCTTTCTATTGATGGGAGTGAGAAAAATGTAAAATGCACACGGAAGATATCCATTGTTTGCAGACTAAAATACGGACACACCTGTGTGCATGAAGTTTTCAAGGGGTTTTCTGAGAGTTTTTTTACGGATGACCTATCCTCTGGATAGGTCATCGGCATCTGTTCAGTTAGGGGTCCAACACCTGGGACCCTGCCGATCAACTATTTGAGAAGACAGCGGTGCTCACAGTAGCGTTTCGGCCTTTTCCACATAGTGGATGTGCTTGGTATCGCAGCTCAGTGCCTAAGCCACATTATCGATGCGCACAACGTCGCATGTCCTAGGAAAAGCTGGAGAAGGCCTCGGTGCTACCGTGAGCACCAGTGCTTCCTCAAACAGCTGGTTGGCAGCGGTCCCGAGTGTCAGACCCCCACTGATCAGATACTGTCATCAGTATAAAACTCTTGAAAAATCATTTTAATATTGAACTATTGGCTAATATGTAACCTCTGGACACAGTATTTTTCACTTCAGTAAATGCACAGAAAAACGTCACTTAAAAATGCAGCATTTTTGCACAAAAAAAAAAAATGTAGTGTGACATCAGCTTTAAGATAACTCCAAACAGCAATAATATTTAAGGAAAAAAACATATTAGCTATAATTAACGGAAGTTGGTCCAACAGGGATTGTAGAGTGTGTTAACAATGCATAATTCGATCTACGTGGATAAGGGAAAGGTTAGAGCAGCTTCAACTGGTGTAAAATTTGACCTATTTTTTCGCTGTCACATTTACCATCTGTCTGTATTCCCATTTTTTTAACTGTCATTTTACATCCGCCTTCTGTACATCTCTATTTCTTCAACTGTCAATTTACCTACTCATCTGTCTGCAGCGCCGTGCGCCTTTTTAACTCGCTATATCCTCTATTGAAAGACGAGAAGAGATTTTTCAGATCTTAATCAAAAAATGCCCAAAAACAATACAAATGCCATTAAAAGGCCAGTGAAATTTTAAAATATTGCTTAACAGATGTTCCATGGTCAAATACAAGCACGTAACATGCATGGAACGTAAGTCGTCACATTACGGTACCTAACCTCCTATGGACAATACATATGGCTCTTGGGTCCTGACACCTAACACTAATTTGTCTGCTCTCTTCATGTAAATATAAATCTAGATAATGGTGTGTTTGCGAGCAGTGGGCCAGCCCCCGGTCATTTCCACCCAGCAGGAGGCCTGGGGAACCTCGATTAAAGTAATTAGGCAGAAATAATCCTTTTCGGTGAAAAGCAAATGAAAGGCATAGAGATAGGCTGCATTAACCATATCAGTGCTGGAATTGCAGATGTTTCTTTATAAGCATGGAGGGCAGAGCAAGAATGTGTAGGCTGCAGTAGGAGTGCTTTGCATCTGGTCGCTGGCGAATGCTCATCATCCTACTACCACATGAAAACCTCACGTTGTGATTCAGATGTCTGGTTGGGCTATTCAAACAACCTTTCTTTAAACTGCCAATACATTTTATTGCAGGGTGCCTAAATTTGGAAATCTGTGCTTAGTTTCAGTGTACAGCCACATCTAACTAATCAGGTGGCTGAGAAGCAGGGGTGCATCTAGCCTTTATACTTCCTGAGGCAAAAACTGAAAAGTTGCCCCCCATGCCAATTTCTTAACTTAACCCCTTCCCTTCAGCCCATGACCTTTTGGCTGCCCCCCTCTTGCCCCTACCTGGTGGTGCCTGAGGTGATTACCTCACCTGGCCTCATTGGTGCACCCCTGCTGAGAAGGCAGAATGGGCAATGTACAGAATAGTCACTTCTCTTCTTAAAGAGTAGCTGACACCTTTCCCACCATACTTAGCATAGGGACACTTCCTATTAACTACGTGATGACAGTGAAGAAAGTGAATTATATCACTACTCTTGGGTCTGGTGAATTACTGGGAGGAGTTGCTGAAAGAAGACCCCTATGTGGAAGCTGGCCGTGTTGTAGTAATCCCACACGAATCATCGCTAATTGCCGAGCAGCATCTGTACATGCAATTTAAAACTACAGCAAGTGCTGATAATCTGTGTGCCACTTGGCTGAAAATATGGGATAGCACCCTAAAAGATTATGGGGGACATTTACTAACCTATTTACGCCACTTTTGTGGCAACATTTCCCCCTTCATGCCATTTTTCAGAAAGGAGGTCTGCCGTGGGTGGTTAGTGGGTTGTGCCCAAGGCCAGCCACATTTATCTTTCTTTACACCAGTTTTCTGGCAGGAAGAAAGACTAAAAAAGGTTGTCCCACGAAACAATATTCTAGTTTTCAAACCTGGATCTCAATACTTTTGTAATTGCATGTAAATCAAAATTTAGCATAGCCACTGAGTTATTCAATAAAATGTCTCTGTATAGCACCACCTGCTGTTTGTTTTTCTTTCTTATTTCTTTGACCAGCTCACTGAGACAGCCGCACATGCTCAGTTTCATCCTTCAACTGCCTCCTGAACTGTGATAGGGAGAGCATGGACACGCCCCCTTAGCTGCAGCAGAAAAGACCCTCCCCTTGAGCTTCCAGCTTGATATAAATCTAGCAAAGCAATGAATAGGGAGATCTCTGGATCCTTGTGAAGTACAGGGCTGGTTCTAGCTTTGTTAAAAGGAGGTTTTTATGAACTATATGATGTCTGATTGTCATTTTTTTACATTAGTCATAGGATAACCGCTTTAAATATTCTACAACAGTGAGGAGGCTGCCGTTGATTTAAGTGTGCTGCACAGCATGGCCAGAAGATGCGCCTCTGCATAAATTTGGTCCATCCTCCAGCAGCACAGGGAATCAAGACCGGCATATAATACGCCGGTCTTGATAAATGTTCCCCTATGTTCACATGACAAAGTGTCATATCGATCTGGCACATTTTACATAACTCCGTTCACATGCATAGGAAAATCTCCAAGTTGATTTCCAGCACTTTTTTTTATTCGCAATAAATATCCAATCACTTATTTTGGGCAAAAAACACGAAGATTAGCTAACCCTATGGAAAGGCAATGGGACCAAAGCTTGTGGATTTGCAGCAGTGCTAATTGCAAACCATGGCACATCCGCAGGCAAGCCTCAAATTTCTGCTATGGAAAATACATGTCGGAAAAATACTCCAAAATGTCAACATACCCTTAGGGAATGTAATTATGATGTCTTGATCAGCGCTATTAGGGCATCTAAATGTAATAAATATTAATGAGCACAAAGTTATTTAGGCCAAACATGTCACATTAGCGGAGAAGCCACTGAGAAGATGGCTATGTTATATATATTGAGTATGTTGCACAGTGCACATTTTCAGTGCTCTAATAGAGTGTGTGGGCACAGCGTGGGACACCCCTCTATGAGAGAGCCACCCTGAATGCCTGTTTTTTGGGAGATCACCACCACCTTTACATGGCCAATTTTCAGGAACGTTTATTCCACATTAGAAAATCCTGAGTGGTCTTTTCGTCCCATACACATTGACTGGAGGCTTCCTCTGTAGTACTCACATAGTAAAGTTGTCAATGGTGGTTGTAGGGATACGCTCGACTCGCACTAAGAAGGAAGTCTTAAAACTTCTATTTTGTGTTTAATAATAATAAAGGACACAAAGATCTTCTCATCCCCGCCTCAGATAGGGCAGTATGGTTGGGCCGACAGGTCTCCTTTAACTCAGTTTTCACACTTTTCATACATACATTCAGATGCTGACTTGGCTGAATACATGCTCTCCACAGAACATTTACATAACCAGTGAATAGAGAAACAAAAAGGAGCATTTTAATATAGAAATGATACTACTAGATGTACAATACTCATCAGAATGATCATATCCAAGATGATATACACTCTGGTATCTCCTACCTAATGGTTCCTGGTGGGCATTCATGAAAACATTGAGGTTAACCACAATGTATCCTAATAAGTGTAGTAGCAATTTGTTAAGGGAGAATATTCTTTGTAGCCAGAAACTCAGGGGCACATTTATTAAGACCGGTCTCAGTAAAGGACGGTAGCTGGCGGAGGATCTGGCAAAGTTGTGAAAAGGCGGAGGCCTCTCCATAACTTCGGTGCATCCAGTGCCAGTTCTAAATGTAAGACAGCTTCCTGGTAAATGAGACTGGCCTACCAGAGCTGTTCCCTTCCCGCCCACTTCACGCCCTTTTTTTTAGACCTGGCGTGAGTGGGGAAAAGTCACAGATGGCGGCGCAACTAATCATTGTGCCGCCATCTGCACCTGAAATACTGTATGCCTAATTTAGGCTTATTTCAGATTAGTGATAAGTGCCTTGAATACATAAAATATATACCTAGTAAGCAAATAGACAGTAGTATGTACCATACTTATCAACTCTCCCGGAATGTCCAGGAGTCCAGGACTCCCAGAAGAATTGGCACACCTCCCAAGTGGTGGGAAAGCCCCCTGGCATCAATAGATCAAAGGAAAAGGGGGCATGACTGACAGGTCGCATCAGTAATGGGGGCAGGGAATATCATAAAAGGAGCATGGCATGTGTGAAGGGGTATCAGTGCAAGCTGAAAAAACAGCCACAACCTCTCAAAAGTTGGCATGTATGGTATATACTGATATTGATCAGTGATACCCATTGAGCTTTTCAGTATGCCTAGGGCAGTGATGGCGAACCTTTTACAGACCGAGTGCCCAAAATGCAACCCAAAACCCACTTATTTATTGCAAAGTGCCAACACGGCAATTTAACCTGAATACCAATATAGTGTATCTTTTATGTACTTTATCATTTAGCTATAATAGCCTGCCTACAGGAAAAGGCATATTGGTACACCATAGACTTTTTCAAGGGGGCGGGTGCCCACAGAGAGGGCTCTGAGTGCTGCCTCTGGCACCCATGCCATAGGTTCACCACAACTGGCCTAGAGCCATTTGGTCATTGTATCCCTATTGTATCCCTAGAGGCCATTTGGCATACACATAAGTAAGTTTTTACTTTCTATCAACAGTCTATGGGTTAGATAAGGGGAAAAAAAGAATTGTCACACTGCCATTCTTATTTATGATGTTTACCGATCACCATAAATAATGTGTTCACTATAGGGATACCAAATACTGTTTTGTGCTATTTAATAGTACGGTAAGTATGTATGCTACAAAAATAAATTTAATGTAATCGTTTTTGTGCTGTTATTTTTTAACTTTGCAGAAAAAAATGGAAATTTTACTTTCAGCTTTTCTTTTACCATAAAAGTAAATCTGGGAAGTAAGAGTGCCTAAAAGCTACTAAACAGTTTGACTATGTATTTAATATTATGCCTGTGAAGAAAACAGTACTACTGTTTAATAGGTTTTTATGCACAGAAAATCTTGTACTCGTAACAGTGTTCTATAGTGTAGTATAGTGTAGTAGTAAACTTGCTGCCTCTATGCAGAAATTCTAGGGTTCAATTCCCAACAAAGACCTGTAAGCTAATTTCTTTATTAATGGGGTTATTTATCAAACTGGTGTAAAGTATAACTGGCTTAGTTGTCGATTGCAACCAATCAGGTTCCACCTTTCATTTTTGACAGCTCCTTTGGAAAATGAAAGGTGGAATCTGATTGGTTACTATGGGCAACCAAGCCAGTTCTACTTTACACCAGTTTGATAAATTACCCAATGAACGTCTATGTTATGGGACAGGGGCCCCTCCCCCAAGCTATAGCTAATGGAAGGGCCACACAACTTCATTAGTATTCTTTGCACTGAAGTGAATAGTAATGAGGCTGACCATGTCACAGACCCCAACTGGCTGGACTAGGTCCCCCAGCTGTTCCAGGCCCTTGACTGCAGCACCACCAGTACTGTCCTGATGATGGCCCTGTTTTTATGAGTATTCTAGGTATCAGTGTGTGTCAGCCAGGCCCAGACTGTTATTCTGCCTTACTGGGTAGAATCATGGTGGGCCAATATGTCAGGGGGCCACCTGATATGATTAAACAGGAACTGCACTAATAATGCAAGTCCTGCAGAATCAGTTGAGTTCTGAGTTTTAGAAGGGCTTAAGGACCTGGCTGTGATGACTTTACTCCAGGTCCTTTACCACCCCCTGAGAGTATGGGAACTGCAGTGATATAAGGCAAGCTCTGGTGTATCTGTGCAATTCCAAGGCTAGGAGGGCTCAGTGTCTAGTGAGCCGCAGGGGAGGAGGAGAGGATGGGAGTACTTGTACTCACTGTGGCAGTCCTCGCTATGTCGATCAATGTTGCTGCTTAAGGGGAGGAGGAAGTGCCTAGGGGGACAATACTGTTGCCAGTGGGGGAAGGGTGGTCACGGAATAATGCTGTTGTGGGGTTATTTTGTGCTGCTCTGTGGCATTTATTTGGCTCTGTTGGGGAGGTATTTAGTGTTGCAGTGTGGTATTTTTTGATGCTGTTGAAGAGATATTTTAGTCTGTACTGTGTTTCTTTATTTAGCACTGCATTGTGGTATTTAGTTTGTGCTGTTGGTGAAGTACATATTGTTGCATAGTGCTATTTGGCTTGTTGGTGGGTTATTTTGTTTTGCACTCTAGAATTTAGTTGGTGCTGTTGGGAAGGTATGTATTCTGTGCTGCACTGTGATATTTATTTGACCCTGTTAAGGGGGTATTTTATTATGTGGTTTATATGCTGGGGTGGAATTTTGTGCTGCATGGTGGTATTTAGCTTGTGCTGTTGAGAAGGTACTTAATGCTGCAAGTTGCCATTTATTTTGCACTGTTGGGGAGGTATTTTGTGCTGAACAGTGGTATCTGATGCTGGTGGGAAGGTATTTTTGAGCTTTATCATGTTACATGTATATGGTGCTATTGGTGAGGTAATCTTGGTCCTTGGCCATCTGATTAAGAATTTCTATATTACAATTTCATTTCCTTCCTTTTATTGATGGTTTACGTCAGTGCATAGTCAAATAAAGCTAAATTTGCCATAGCATGCATGCCACTATTTTTACTTGATATCATATGTGGGCTGGTGGGGTTTGTGTGCCAGTCTACTATGTAATCCCAGTCCAGTCCTGGTGTCAGCATATGCATAGGAAAACTCAGAGAAAAGATTTATGTCCTGGAGTGTTTGTGTAGGTGTACATGTATTTGCAGCACATAGTTGAAAATACAGCTGAATCCCATTTACACATGGGTCGTTGGATTTTCTATCCTGCTCATGTATTGGAATGTGTATAATGCAAAGAAAAAACAAAGAAAGGAAACCAATGGAATAAAAGGACGGAATATAAGGATATGTAAATCTAAAGTTTTTCAATAGAAATTTTCTTTTTTCAGGTGTTATGACTAGGGATAAGCAACGTTTTAAAAAATGTGATTCTGCCGATTCGCTGAACTTCGACAAGAAATTCAATTTGTTCAGAATTATGAATGCAGGGGCATAACTACAGAAGACTGGGCCCCATAGCAAACTTTTGAATGTCTCCCCTCCCTGGCTATGTATGGCATGTGTCCGCTGTAGGCAGTCTTTAGAGATGAGCGAAGTTTTGAAAAATTTGATTTGGCTGATTCGCCGAACTTCAACAAGAAATTCGATTCATTCCAAATTAATTACTCACAAATCACGATAAATCAGGTATGGCCAGGTGACTCTGCCTAACCAAATTCAGCACACTTGACAGAGTGGGGAGGGTGGCAGCAGCAGTGACAGTAACATGGACAATAGTGGCCCCATGACAGAGTGGGGAGAGTGGCAGCAGTGGCAGTAACACAGACAATAGTGGCCTCATGACAGAGTGGGGTGGGTGGCAGCAGCAGTGGCAGTAACAGTGACAATAGTGGGTCCGTAACAGAGTGGGGATGGGGGCGGCAGCAATGGCTGTAATGCTGTGTTTACATCATGAGTAATGTAAAGGATTAACTATGAACAAGATTCAAGCAGTGACATATTAAACCTCAGTTTAATACTGAGGCACAGTAAGTCTATCTGTAAAGTGATGGATTAACTTTTAATGTTGGAGCAGTTGAACAAGATGCATGTGGCAACTATACACAACCTGCAATCTCCCTGCTATTTCCCTATGCTCTCCCTTCAGTCTCAAAAAACTCTCCCTATGATCTCCCCACACTGTCCCTGTACCTTCTCTGTCAAATATTTTTTACACTGTTTTCAGCAACACTGTCCCTAGCACATGAACGCTTGCCACGTCAATCCTTCTGCTCAGCTCACAGAGAAATGGCGGAGACCCTGTGGGATGAGGTTTTTATGGGGTTGTGACATCACAGGGGGTGGCTAACAGCAGATTGGCTGCACAGTATTATGGGTGATCTCATGTTTCATGGCTTCTTACTTTAACTCTGTAACAAATGCAGCTGCCATTTTGTTACCATGAAGCGCGAGGAAATCCAGATTCATGGCGAATCAAATTTTTCCTAAACTTTAGATCAAATTCCACTTCAGATGGTTCAATTCATTCAATACTAGTCATGACTAATAATGATGCACATCAGTTACAGGAAAGTGACAGCCTAAAAATGAATGATGGCATTCGTTCAAAAATTTATTTTCATTAAAAATAAAAAATGTTTGAAATAAATAAAAAAAACGGTAAATATTGATATCCTTTTAAAATGGGCTTTGGACAGCACTGTGGTTCATAGCAGTTCCCACCAGACCAAAGGTGCTGTGATGAAGGGAGTATTTTGCAAGGGAGTGAGATTTTTTTTTTAATACACTGATGCCCATCCCTAGAGTTTTAATTATACCCAACAACCCCCTTAAGCACTTATTTTACAAATATTTTTAGAATTACACTGGAATATACTGTACACTTGTATATGTATACAACTGTAAGTAAAGCCATTAAACTGATTAGCTTTAACATTTGTTAAATTACATTTCCATTTTTAGATCATAATTTTTATGTTGTTATTCTACCAAGCTAAGGGCAGGTTCGCTTTTGCATTAGGGTATTCCATTATAGGTTCCGTTATAACAGAATTTTAACGGAATATAACTGAATTCATAACAAGGAATGCAAAACAGAAGCCTTTGAGAGGCATTCCGTTTTGATCCGTCATAATAGAACTCTATGGGCAAGCATAACAGATCTGTCTGGTTTCTGTTAGTACTTAAAGGGGTATTCCGGTAAAGTAACAATTTTTGAAAAACTGCATTAAGGCTGCCAGCTGTGACCCAACCAGAACCCATACTTATACATATGACCAGAGCTTCATTTTACCTTGAAATCTATTTGTCTAGCTCCTGTGTGAGCCAGCAGCACACTGACAGTATCATGGAGCCGGATCTTCCCTCACAAAACTACAATCCCCACAATCCCTAGCTTTCTTGCTGTTAGTTTGTGCTCGTTCATAAGTGTTGATGATTACTGATTGGCTGCTTGATATTCCAGTCTATTCATGCCCCTCTACTCAATAATCACCAGCACACTAACATTTAGCTAGAGAACTGATAGCAATACACTGAGCATGCTTGACCTAACAAAGGCTCAGAACCACAGGTCGATGCCATGGTAACTTATGAGGAAACACAGTGGGTAGCAGAGGAAGAAAACTACTTTTATAACTACTGAACGGTAAATATGTGAAATTTACATTATGTTAGGTAATTATCGATGATGAATTAGTCTGAGGCTCCATTCACACATCCTGTTTTTCTTTCCTGATTCGATCCTGATTTTTTCAGGACCCATTGAAATAAATGGATCCAGATCAGGATCGAATCAGGAAAGAAAAACAGGACATGTGAATGGAGCTTAAAACATAAGTTATATTTATGGTAACCGGAATAACCCTTTAAATGTACTTTTACAAAGTCCTCTCAGAAATATATAGAGCCATGGTTTAATGTTTTTTAAGCCTCCTAGTCTCTTCTCTACCATCTTGCTGAAAGAATCAATACTCAGTTATCTATGCATAGAGTTACATGTTCATGGCTGTGTTCACATTTACATCAGAGAACTTTGGACCCACAATCCATGTGCCTATAGTAGCACACCAAACAGCAATTTTTGGATCATGAAGTGACTGTTGGTGCAGGTCATGTGAATTGTCTATTATCTGCCAATATTCATTGGCCATGTATCTTATGTTATGACACTTCTGCACCATACTGCTTTTTTTCTGGAACAGGAAAGTGTACTGTAGATACAAAACAGTTCTGAGTTTTGTTACATGAACCTGTGTGTACATAAGTCACCACTATCGCAGGTATTTGTTGAAGCAAATGTTGGACACACTGAAGCCCTAGATTACTGCCCTCTGCAAGGAGCACCACTTGACTGGCTGGGAAGAATATGATAGCCCCCATTCATTTTTTAAAGGAATAGTGCCAAGTTTGCGTTATCCCATATCCATCAATCAGATCTGAGTTCTGGTTGGTTTCCACAGCCAACAAAGATAGTTTCACTGTATGCTGTGGACTTTGCTTTTTGTTACTGATATGGAGTAGAGCTGTCAACATTTGAAAAGGTGCGAGTGACACTTAGGCTCCATTCCAGATTCTATCTCCATTGCTGTCTCCAGTCCTAACTGTTTCAGCAACTAGCAGTCACTGATGATGTACCTTGGGTAGGCAACTGAAACCCTGCATTTTCTGATACTCACTATGTTAGTGTCTTTGTGCCTGCAACAGATGGCCAATCTATTGTTCTGCACTGATGTCTATACCTGTGTGCTTCTCTATGGTTGTAAGTTGTAAGGTCTTAGCTGCTGACTACCCCAACCTCTACTTATGTTGCTGACTTTGCCTCTTGTCTGCTTCCCTTTGCCCATGAACTGTGGCTACATAATTACCATTGGAAACATGATTTGCGAAGAACCCTGCAAAGATCATACTTCTGTGAGGGTTGAGAATGAAGACAAGGTCTCCTTTAGGCTCTGCACCTCAAGTTAGTCTGCACCAACCCAGTCATTATAAAGAATAGTGATGAGCGAACATGTTCAGCCGAATACACTATTCGGCCGAACATGGCGGCGCTCGTGACCACGCGGTGTTCAGCCAAACACCGCGTGTGCTCGAGCGCCACCCTCGAGTCTCTTCCCCGCACGCTAATTAGCCAATGGCATTCACTGGCATTCACTGTAGTGCCAGTAGCCATGTTAGCTACTGGCATTACAGTGATTGGCTGGCCGGGAACGCGTCATCGGGTGCTATAAAGCACCCGGTGACATGTGACCGGATCATACGGAGCAGGGAGAGCTGCTGTGAGCAGGGACAGACAGAGTAGGGACAGAAGAACGCTAGGCAGGGATAGAATTTCTGTTTCAAAGACCCAAAAGCCCTTTTAAGGGCTATTATATCTTGCTGGAAAACTTTTTATTTTATTTTGGGGGTGTTAAAAATAGCGCTAGGTGGCCTGCCATTAACGCCACCTGTGCAGCTGCTGCATGCTGTATGATACTCTCTGTATACTATATACCTGACATCCTTTTCTATTATTTCTGCTGTTAATCTTGCAGTACCTCTTTTGCGTCTTGCTGTATAACATTTGCGCAAGGAGGGACTTGTGTAGGGATAGGATTTGGCTAGGCAGGGCTAGTATTTCTGTTCAAAAGTCACAAAAGTCCATTATTATATCTGGCTGCAGTTTTTTTTTCTTTTGGGGCAAAAAGAACGCAAGTGTGCCTGACGCTAATACCACGTGCAGAGAGTGTGCATTAAAACTGTTCTGTAGTCTATATACCTGACATCCGTTGCTATTTTTTCTACCGTTAATTAAGGCTGCAGTTCCTCAGCTGCGTCTGCTGTATAAGATTTGCGCAAGGAGGGACCTATACTGTAGGGATAGGATTTGGCTAGGTAGGGCTAGTGTTTCTGTTCAAAAGACACAAAAGTCCATTGTTATATCTGGCTGCATTTTTTTTTCTTTTGGGGCAAAAAGAACGCAAGTGTGCCTGACGCTAATACTACGTGTACAGAGTGTGCATTAGAACCGTTCTGTAGTCTATATACCTGACATCCGTTGCTATTTTTTCTACCGTTAATTTAGACCGCAGTTCCTCAGCTGCATCTGCAGTATATCTTGAACAAGGAGGGACCTATACTGTAGGGATAGGATTTGGCCAAGTAGGGCTACCGTTAATTTAGGCCGCAGTTCCTCATTTGCGGCTGCTCTATAACGTTTGCACATTCTAAATATTTTACATTTGGTGACATTTTTCTGATCATACACTTAATAAAAATCTGCACTACTGTACTTGTGACAAAGTTGCATATATACTATATAATATGCGCAAGGCGAGCAGAAAGGGACGGGAAGTGGGCGTGCTGTTGATGGTGAACGCAGAGGCGATGGCTCTGGGCGCGGTGAAACCGCGCCTGCTGGCAGAGCCCAAGAAACAAAGTCATTGAAAACTCCGAGCTTCATGTCTCAGTTTGCAGGGTTGCGCAAGACATGTTCTTGTTAGGTCAACATGTCAGGTGGACCAGAGTGAGGTTAATTTTTTTAGGTTAAAAAATTAGGGGTGATGGCCTGCTGGTGAACCTCTTAAATATTTAAAGGCGAGGGCAGCCTAATAAGCATTTTTATATGCTGGAGGAAGAGGACCAGAAGAGGAAGGGGTTCATGGAAATACAGTGTATTCAATACACCTTAAAAGCCACATTTAAAGTTCCTTTATGCTAAGCCGCTTTCCTCTGGTGGAGTAGAGAAGTCAGGGGCAATCCAGGCCTTGTTCATTTTGATAAGCGTTAACCTGTCAGCATTTTCAGTTGACTGGCGGATGCGCTTAGCAGTTATTATGCCCCCAGCGGCACTAAATAACCGCTCCGAAAAAACGCTAGCGGCAGGGCAGGCCAGCACCTCAAAGGCATAGAACGCCAGTTCGTGCCATGTGTCCAGCTTAGACACCTAATATTTATAAGGCACAGAGGGATCGCTGAGGACATTGACATTGTTAGCTAGGTAATTCTTTACCATTTTACAAAACTTTTCCCTTCTAGTTGTGACACTAGGCCGCTTATCGGAACCTTTTCAACATGCAGCGCTGTTCGTCTTTATTGAGAGCACTAAATAACCGCTCTGAAAAAACACTGGCGGCAGGGCAGGCCAGCACCTCCAAGGCGTAGAGTGCCAGTTCGTGCCACGTGTCCAGCTTAGACACCCAATAATTATAAGGCACAGAGGGATCGCTGAGGATGTTGACATTGTCAGCTAGGTACTCCTTTACCATTTTACAAAACTTTTCCCTCCTAGTTGTGACACTAGGCCGCTTATCAGAACCTTTTTCCACATGCAGCGCTGTCCATCTTTATTGTGAGCAGGTAGAGTTCCAGCGCGTGCTCAGGTCGCACAGCAGTCAGTGAGCTGGCAAGTGTAAGCGCTGCTGCAGCGTTACCAGACTGGCGGAAGCTGTAGGTGACTTTCGGAAATGGGCACCTTCACCAGCAGCTCAGGCAAATTGGTGTAGGTTTTGAGAAACCGCTGAACCACTAAGTTGAAGCAGTTGTTTGGCCTGAGGGAGACTGCTGTTCATCCTTCCTGTTGGAGGAACAGGTAGACTCATTCCTGTCATTAGTTCCAGGGTCCTATAGGGTCAGTTTGGTTTAGGTTCCTGTGTATGAACTTGCCTACCTTTGAGGCCTGTTCCTACTGGTAGTCAATCAGGATTAGAGTCATGGTTTCCTGTCCATCTACCTTCCTTAGTTTCCAGGCCTAATCCTCTTTCCCTCCTACGCTCTGTGTGGTTTTCCCCTCACACCTGAGCATGACAGTATGTGTGTGAGCTTGCCAAGCTACAAAGCCGCCACAAAGTTGCGGCCGTTATCAGTCACAACCATGCCTGGTTGTAGGTTGAGTGGCGAGAGCCACAGCTCAGCCCGATCCCTTATACCCTGCCACAGCACTGTGGCGGTGTGTTGTTTGTCACTTAAGCAAATAAGTTTCAGCACAGCCTGTTGCCGCTTCCCCACCGCTGTGCTAAACTGCTTCCAGCTACTGACTGAAGTCTGACTGGTGCTGCATGAGAATTCATAGATGGAAGTGGTGGAGAGGGAAGGAGGGGTTGCAGCCGCTAATGTAGGTGGTGGCGGAAATCTTGATAGAAGTAGGGCCCGCAATCCTTTGTGTCGGTAGCACCTGTGCCATCCCAGGGTACGACTCGCTCCCAGCCTCCACAACGTTCACCCAGTGTGCCGTCAGGGAAATGTAGCGTCCCTGGCCAGAAGCACTTGTCCATGTGTCAGTCGTTAAGTGGACCTTCCCAGTAACTGCATTGGTCAGGGCACGGGTTATGTTATGGGACACATGCTGGTGTAAGGCTGTGAGGGCACACCGGCAAAAATAGTGGCGGCTAGGTACTGAGTAACGTGGGAGAGCCGCCGCCATCAGACTGCGAAAAGCCTCAGTGTCCACAAGCCTAAATGGCAACAATTCCAGCACCAGCAATTTGCAAAGGTGTGCATTTATTGCTATGGCCTGTGGGTGGGTGGCTGGGTATTTGCGCTTTCGTTCAAAGGCCTGGGGTATGGACATCTGTACGCTGCGCTGGGACACAGAAGTGGATGTGCTCGCTGATGGTGCTTGGGAGGGTTCAGGTGCAGGGTGGAAGGCATCTGGGCCTGCGTCTTGGCAGCACGTAACACAGAGAAAAGGAGGCAGTGGTGTGACCCGCAGACACCGATTGTGGATCCAGGCGTTTGACCCACCTATTAGGGTGCTTTCCTGCCATGAAGATCATGCTGGTGGTGGTCAGGTTGCTAGTGTTCATGCACCTGCTCATTTTGGTACGGAACAGGTTGCAAATGACAATTCTTTTATTGTCCACACTTGTTGGTGTGGCCTGCCTTCTTCCTTTTGCCACCCCACCGCCTCTTACAGCCTGCGGTGCTGCACATCCCTCCGTCTCTGTACTGATGTCCGCGCTCAGCTTGCCTCCTTCCCATGTTGGGCCAGTGATTTCATCGTCCACTACTTCCTCTTCGGGAAGGAATTTTTTCCCTTAAAGTGAGGAATATTGGCTTCTACCTCACAGGGGTTTTTTGCCTTCCTCTGGATCAACTTGCGGGATAACAGGTCGAACTGGATGGACAGATGTCTTTTTTCGGCCTTATAAACTATGTTACTTCTTCACTCTGGTCCTCATCCTGACAAGTTGACGTTCAGTGCTGCTGACACTCAAAAACATTTGGTGTGAGGGTCTGCTGCTGATCTGACCATCTAAAACATTAGGGGCGAGTGCCTGCTGCTGAGCTGACCGTGTAAAACATTCAGGGCTAGTGCCTGCTGCTGATCTGACAGTGTAAAACATTAGGGGTGAGGGCGTGCTGCTACTTGCGCTTTACGTACAAGTAAATATATGTTTCCTAACAATATTTCCTGTAAAATTAATGTTATCTTGGGTTTTGGGGGGTATTTTTGTCATTCCGTAAAAGTGGCATAATAGTCAGACATCATCGTTAATAGCAGTGACTTCGGTGTCCAAGATGCATCCAGACATCCTCCCCCTGCTGTTCCCTAACCATTTCAGTGGTGTTTCCACCATTTTCTCACGTTTCCCTAACGACAAGACACCTTCCCTTCTGCAGAGCAGGGGGTGCCCGGTCTTCTCCCATTGACTTCCATTGTGCTCGGGTCCTCGGCCAAGCACTTGAGCACCACCTAGTGTTCGGCCAGATCACCCGAGCACCTGAACATCGGGGTGCTCAATCATCACTAGTAAAGAAATATGGAGGCTTTGTAGAACACAGGTTGCTAAGCACTTGCTGAGCACATTGAAACTGTGGAATGTGGAGAAGTGAATGATTCTGAAGAGACAACTTATGGTGGATTAATTCATATATTCCACATAAGGATGAACGAAACAATTTGGACCCGGAATGAGTTTTTTTTTTTTTTTTTTTGGATGAATCCACTAAAACGGTGCATAGCGCCATTTTAATGCACATGTTGGTGGAAAAAAAACACTAGGGAGGAAGAAGAAGGGTTCTCACATGACCCTGAGAGGAAGTGAGGGCTTGCCCTGATGGGCTCCCAGGCTGAGAGACAGCCTGAATGAGCCAATCAGTGTTGCAGCTAGCAGAAACGTGCCCCAGCAGAATGAGTAGAATGCCATTCTGTGCTAGGCTGTGAATGAGGGTGGTTGGGTGGTACAGTGTCTTTCAGGAAAACGATCCTAGGGAGTCAGGGAGAGTGAAAAAACAACCACGGACAGTCAGAAATAAACCAAGCTTATTGCCAGGGAGGATGAAGGGAAAGGCTAGTATTACAAATAAGTGTGTGTACAATAGGGAGGCAGGGAAGCTGTCAGCCAGGGAGGAAGTGAGGAGTGAGGAGCTGTGACCACTGTGCCTCCTAGCAGAACTGCAGTTGCTGCAGTGCAGACCTCAAAAGCAGCTACAGTACCTGCAAGCAAATACTTTTATTCCCCCCCCCTTTCACAGAAATCATTTGTGGGGTTCAATTTAATCAAGTAGCGTTTTCAATGGGGCTGCAAAAGATGCGGACGGCATACAGTGTGCCGTCTGCATCCGCACTTCCGGTCCACGGCCCTGCAAAAAAATAGAACATGTCAAAATTCTTGTCCAGGGCCACGGACAAGAACAGGCATTTCTATTATAGAGCCAGCCATGTGCGGTCCGCAAAATGCAGAACGTACATGGCCGATGTCCACTTGCGGACGTGTGAATGAAGCCTTAAGGTGAAATTGTGCATCAAGCCTCAATCGTCCATTTACGTATATTCAGTTCCCATGCTGTCGTAATGTAAATTTATTTTTGAGGGGTTCAATTTAATTAAGCTGCATATATATGTTTATTGATTACTGCAGCAATACCCAAGGTATGGCATTAATCTACCAGTGTGTATTAAAGTGAAATTGAGCATCAAGCCTCAATTGTCTGTTTAAGTTGAATTTCAATTCCCACATGTAACAGCAATCTACCAGTATGTATTAAAGAGGATGTCCAAGTTATTTTTTTGTTCTTTGTATGTTTATAATTAGTCAAATAGAACAGCTTTTAAATGCACTTTGTGTTTCCAAAGCTGCTCCTTTCTCAGATTTCAGTCAGGGTCACATGACCTGTGATGTCAGCTTGCCTCCGTGCTAATCTTGTATTCGTGCACCAAGCAGATAACAGTCTGTACACGAGACGTCATTGTGCTGGCCACGCCTCCCATGCACTAGCTGAGCTGCCGGCTACTCTGTGTCTCCTTCTCCCTGGATTTTTTCAGATAAAACATTAACCCCTTCAGCCAGCAGAGGGCTGAAGACTTTACTACAGTAAATGCAGACAGTGAAGAGAGAAATGCTGGGCACATGAGCTGACAGAGGAGTTCTGCAGAGCAGAAAGGTAGGGGGAAGTTCCTGTGTGTACTGTATCAGCAGTGTCATTGTACAGCTGGGACTTGTAGTCCTACACATACAACATGCTGCTGAGTATCCCAGCAGGCAGACATGTCACTCAGCACTTGTATTCACTGCCTTTGCAGAGAGGGGGGAGGGGCAGAGATTGTTGTAATATGCATGAAAACAAAGGACAGAAGAGAACCAGGGAAATGAGGAAATACAGATTTTTTTGCCTAAATCTTGCTTAGATTAGTTATATATTGCTGCCCATCAGATTTACCATGCTATATATTTTTTTCATAACTCGGACAACTCCTTTAAGGTGAAATTGAGTGTCAAGCCTCAATCGTCCTTTGACGTAAATTCAGTTTCCACATGGTTGGAATTGGGGGGATTGATAAAATTAATTAAACCAGCATATATATGTGATTACTACAAATCACAGGGTTGGGCAGCAATCTACCTGTGAGTGATAGTGAGAAATTGAGCATCAGGCCTCAATTGTCTGTTTCCATGAATTATATTTCCAGATGGTTGGAATTAAAATTTTTTTGAAGACTTGTTCAATTTAATTAAGCCAGCATATAAGTGATCAACACCAATACACCAGCACACAAAAGTATCTGTGAGGGATAATGAATTTAGGCCTAGATCAGTTCCTTCTAATTCTGTTTTCACAAACAAATTTCCAATCATTTTTTTTATTGGAGACTGATTATATTCAAACTAGCAGCATATATATGACTACTATACCAATAGACAGGGTAGCAAACAAAAGTATCGGGAAGTGATAACGAATTTAGGCCCAAATCTGTTTCCCAATATTCAATCCTTTTTTCTAGTGGGGGGGTATTGATTATATTCAAACTACCATCATATATCATATATACATGATTCCTACACCAATACTCAGAGTAGTACATAATGAAAGACCCAGAGGCAGAATGTGGGAAGTAGCAGCACCAACTATAGGGCCAGAAGTAGTAGTAGTAGGCCGCAGTTCTCCCTGCTGGCTTTGAAAAGGCGCAACATTATAGTTGAGGAGAAAAAGGATGAGATTGGATACTCCTTTCAGATTCGGGAAGGATGACGTGGAGGTGACTTCAGAGTCCAACACCTTGCCATGGAGCCAGGGGTCACAGTATCTCCTGATCCTCCTCCTTGCAGCCCCAAAAATGGCTTTCAGTGGAGTCCTCCCCGTCTTCACTGCCTCTTCTCCACTTCCTTTTTCCTAAGAAGTGGCAAGAAAATGCCCTACTGGCAGATAGTCAAGAGAGTATCCCTGTTGATGACTTGTGTAAGAGCAGTCAACGTTTGTGTTGCCCTCAGGAGGAGATGGAGGAGGAGGCTGCAAACCCCAGGTATAGCCGTGTTGGTGGTGGTAGTAGTGGCCCCTGTAGCCACGATGACAGCCAGGCACCACAGCAGGAGTTCCCTCCTTCTCCTGGCCCCCCTTGCACCAGCCAGGCCACATCCACAAACAGTATGGTGTCTTTCACATCGTCATCATCATTTCCGCTTCTCCCGCTCAGACTCCTCCTCCTCCGCTCCATTGTCAGCCATTGATAATGGAATGCATGGCCAAGAAACAACTCTACGCATTCTGCATTCAGATGGTGCGCAAGCTTAATTCCCATGTGGCTAATTTGCTGCAGTTGCTGCCGTACCATTTAGTCGAGTCTGCTACCTTTAGGGAGCTAATGGCATGCACACATCCTCGCTGGACGATTCCTAGCTGCCATTATTTCTCCCATCAAGCCATCCCTGCCTTGTAGGGCAGGACCGCCGTTCCCTGCGATTCTCGCTGTGCGGCAAGGTTTACGCTACAGTGGACACCTGGAGCAGCCCTTATGGGCAGGAACAGTACATGTCTTTCATAATCCACTGGGTCAAAGTTTTTACAGGAAGCAGTGAGGCAGCACCACAGCAATGAGGCCAGGTCCTTTTGACCCCCCACCTCATGATTGTGTCGGCCTACCTCCCACACCAGGAACTTATCCGCCTCTACCTCCTTCTCCTCCTCCATGAACACATTCCTGTCACCAACAGCAGCTGGGATCAGGGTCGCTCGCACTACTCCTTCTTCCTGTCATATGTTCAGGAAGGTGGGTTGGGCGGGTGAACCCACAAGGTTCCAAACAATTCAACTTGTTAAGTCAGGTGCAGGGGATGACCATCAATTGGATATGAGCTTTATTGATATGCAATTTGTGAAACAGACAATGCGTTTCGGGATTGCAGGAGACTTTTTTCAAGTCTTTTTAATAGATATGATACAGTAGATGCTGACAAAGCACTCAGCAATGTTTGTACTGTTCCTAATATTAAGGTGGCTGGTGGTGTGGCCTTATGTGCACATTGCACGGCATGGAGAGTGGCAGTACAGATGCTGGGTGATTCCTATCACGTGTCAGGTTAAGCGTTGCCACGCCATGTTGGAGCTGATCGGCCTGGGAGAGAGTGTGAAACACTGTGTATGCAACTTGCTGCAGTTTATGGTGAGCAGTCACCTGCCGCCAGTGTGTCTGAAAAGGAGGCCCCTCTAATTCTATAGGTTATTCATTTAACATCCAGTCCTAATCCTTCAGGATCAGAAAATAATGAGAAGAAAAGAAATAAAATTTAAATAAATCTACAATTAAAGGGGTTCACTTCAGTTAATTAACAAAGTTCAACAAATATGGTCAACAAATTGCCGATCCAGTTGAATACCTTCTGCCATGAGAAAGCCACAAAAAAAAAGACTACCCCAAAGTTCCATATGCATGAGGTGGTATTTTTTAAAATGTTGTTCCCTCAGGAACCCTGTAGGTATGATGTGTTTAACTTTATGTTGGAACCCAAATAAACATAGGATCCTGGGCCTATGGCCATAACTCCTAAAGGGATTTCCCAGTTTTAAACTGATTTCTAAGTTGCTATTTTTTCATTTGCAGTATTGTGCTTTAATTTTCTGCTGAACAAATACATCGCTACAGTTAATTGGTTTCTTAATTATAGTTGAGAAGTTTTTATCATGTGAAGTATTGCCGTACACAAAATTATAATCCTGGGTGTACTTATGACAATATTGTATTATGACATTGCTACTCTATGACATTCCTCAGTAGTACTCTTTTTATTGTTATAACAATATTACATTTTTCTCTGCTGTTTACAAGTCTATCGTCGCTCCATCTCCAAAAACTACAATTTTTTCAAAACTTTTTATTGTTGCTTAACTTCCAATTAGAGATGAGCGAGCACTAAAATGCTCGGGTGCTCGTTATTAGAGTCGAACTTTTTCCCGATGCTCGGGTGCTCGTTTCCAATAACGAACCCCATTGAAGTCAATGGGAGACTCTAGCATTTTTTGCAGGGGACCAAGGCTCTGCCTAGGGAAGGCTGGGTGAAAACCTGGAAACCTCAGAAAATGATGGAA
Organism: Rhinella marina; assembly: GCA_900303285.1. Lineage (NCBI taxonomy): Eukaryota > Metazoa > Chordata > Amphibia > Anura > Bufonidae > Rhinella > Rhinella marina. Next base: position 64,710 of record ONZH01019766.1, on the reverse strand, counting down.
ACACCACGGAAATGGACAGGAAACAGCAGGGGCAGCATGCATGGATGCCTCTGAGGCTGCCTAATCCCACCATTACCCCAAATTCTCAGGCAACAGCCTGGTGGTTACCCTCATGGCAATTGTGCTCACCCAGACCAAGAAAGGTGAGGCACATGCCCATCACATGTTAGGGAAGCACCCAACTAGGTGCAACGAAGGTCCATCACCGCCTGCGGGGTGACACCACTGCTCATGCTGGCACTGCTGTGCTATCCCCCTCCCCACGACGCAGGCATAAGCCTGACACATCATGGTGACAGCGTAGTGACACCAACAAGTGACCAAGTTAGATTGAGGTAGCAGTCAAATGTCTGTAGGCGAGCCTCCAAAAAATTTGTTTTGGAGTGTCCGAAGTTGACCCTCCTAAAAAATTGTTTAGGAGTGTCTGTAGTTGACCCTTCTGTAAAATATTTTATTTGTTTTCCCTGTTATTAGTTAATGTACAACCCATGGCTGGCATGGTGGGAATATATAGGGAAGCACCCAACTAGGTGCAATGAAGGTCCATCACCCATGCGGGCACTGCTCTCCTATCCCCAGCCACACGATGCAGGCATAAGCCTGACACAGTATGGCGATGACACCAACAAGTGACCAAGTTACATGAGGTAGCAGGTGAGCAACCCAAAAATTTAGCCTGACGCAGCATGGCGGGGACAACAGAGTGACCGAGTTAGACTGAGGTAGCAGGAGGTTAAGCATCCTCCAAGTGGGCAGTACATGAGCGGCCCCAGGGTCAAACTCGGTCAGAGAATGTGAAATGTTCAGGGTGGCCGAACGCCGGGCTCGACGGCGGACCCGTTTCGGGTTATCGATTGTCGAAATGTTGGCTGACATCAAGTTTAGTATCTGTTCTTATCAGTTGCTGTGGCTGTTGGTGGTAAAGTGGTGAGCATAGCCCAAGCAGTTGACCCGGGTTTGATTCCTGTCTATCGCAGGAGGCAATTAAAAGAAGAACCAAAAAAAAAATCAGTACAATATCTAATACGTCCCCTATCTGGGTAAATTGTTTGGAGAGAGGGCCTGTAGGTGGGGGCAGGCTGGGGGAAGGAGGTTGAGCTGGAAGAGCCAGAGGAGTGCCCCCTGGGCTAGCGTGTGTGGTGGTGACAACAGCCGGATGGAGTTCGAATGACGACGCAGGACCCCAACTTAAAAATTTAGCATCAACCAGTACAATTGTCAATTATGAGCTCGATCAAGTGTGGCATGTGTTCTATGTATTCTTCTCAGTTTAATACCGTATATGGCAGCTATCCGGAAAAATAGTTTGGAGAGAGAGAAAGATAGGAAAAAATTGGAGGCCGTAGGGGAAATTGTTTGGAGAGAGGGCCTGTAGGTGGACCTCTGGAAAAATTGTTTGGAGAAAGGGCCTTTAGGTGGACCTCCGGAAAAATTGTTTGGAGAGAGGGCCTGTAGGTGGACCTCTGGAAAAATTGTTTGGAGAGAGGGCCTGTAGGTGGACCTCTGGAAAAATTGTTTGGAGAGAGGGCCTGTAGGTGGACCTCCGGAAAAATTGTTTGGAGAGAGAGCCTGTAGGTGGACCTCCGGAAAAATTGTTTGAAGAGAGGGCCTGTAGGGGCCCTCCTGAAAAATTATGGTAAAAGAGTGCCAGTTGGACCTCTAAAAAATGGCGTTTTTTTGGTCAGCGTTAGGCAAAGACGACAAGGAGGAGGAGGAGGAGGAGTAGAGAAGAGGAATCGGATACATAAGTTATTTAAATCTTTAGCTGCTTTCCCCCGGAGGAGATTTGAATTCCGGTGAAATCCAGGCTTTGTTCATTTTAATAAGCGTCAGCCTGTCAGCGCTGTCAGTTGACAGGCGTGTACGCTTATCGGTGATGACGCCACCAGCTGCACTGAATACCCACTCTGACAGCACGCTAGCGGCAGGGCAGGCCAGCACCTCCAAGGCGTACAGCGCCAGTTCAGGCCACGTGTCCAGCTTTGAAACCCAGTAGTTGTATGGAGCAGAGTGATCGCTATGGACGTTGGTATGGTCAGCTAGGTACTCCCTCACCATCTTTCTGTACAGCTCCCCCCTACTCTGCCTAGACTGGGGACAGGTGACAGTGTCTTGCTGGGGTGACATAAAACTGGCAAAGGCCTTGGAGAGCGTTCCCCTGCCAGTGCTGGACAAGCTGCCTGCTCGGCTCCTCTCCCCCACTACTTGGCCCACAGAACCATGCCCTCTGCCGCTAGCGGCGTCAGATGGGCAGGATTGTTTCAGCTTGTGCACCAGGGCCTATTGATATCTATTCACTCTCATACTCCTTTCCTCTGCAGGGATGAGAGTGGAAAGGTTCTGCTTGTACCGTGGGTCCAGGAGAGTGAACACCCAGTAATCTGTGTTTGAAAAAATGCTTCTAACGCGAGGGTCACGGGATAGGCAGCCTAACATGAAGTCTGTCATGTGCGCCAGAGTCCCAACACGTAAGAATTCCCTCTCCTCACTGGCCTGACTCTCCATTTCCTCTTCCTCCTCCAAGTCCTCCTCTTCAGCCCATACACGCTCAAGAGTTAAGGACTGAGAACTGGTACCCTCTTCTATCTCGCCGACATTCTCCTCCTCTTCCTCCTCATCCCCCTCCTCCGATATGCGCTGAGAAACAGACCGGAGGGTGCTCTGGCTATCAAGCGACGTATCTTCCTCCACCGTCTCTTGTGACAAGCGCAAAGCATCCGACTTCATGCTGAGCAGTGAGTTTTTCAACAGGCAAAGCAGCGGGATGGTGAGGCTGATAATGGCGGCATCGCCGCTGACCATCTGTGTTGACTCCTCAAAGTTGCTCAACACCTGGCAGATATCAGACATCCACGTACACTCCTCATTGTAGACTTGAGGAATCTGAGTGACCTGACTACCAGTTCTGGTGGAAGTTGACATCTGGCAGTCTACAATCGCTCTGCGCTGCTGGTAAACTCTGGATAACATGTTTAATGTCGAATTCCATTTCGTGGGCACGTCGCACAACAGTCGGTGAGCGGGCAGTTGTAGGCGGCGCTGCGCTGCCCTGAGAGTGGCAGCATCTGTGGTCGACTTGCGGAAATGCGCACAGATGCGGCGCACCTTGGTGAGCAAATCAGACAGATTGGGGTATGTCTTGAGGAACCGCTGAACTATTAGATTGAACACGTGGGCCAGGCATGGCACATGTGTCAGTCTGCCGAGTTGCAGAGCCGCCACCAGGTTACGCCCGTTGTCACACACAACCATGCCTGGCTTGAGGTTCAGCGGTGCCAGCCACAGATTGGTCTGCGCCGTGATGCCCTGTAACAGCTCTTGGGCGGTGTGCCTTTTGTCACCTAAGCTCAGCAGTTTGAGCACCGCCTGCTGGCGCTTACCCACGGCACTGCTGCTGCGCCTAGAGCTACCGACTGAAGGCGCCGTGCCCACGGATGGTAATTCGGTGGAGGAGGAGGAGGGGTCGGAGGAGGAGGCATAGTACGTCTGAGAGACCATGACCGAGGTAGGCCCCGCAATCCTCGGTGTGGGCAGTACATGAGCGGCCCCAGGGTCAGTCTCGGTCCCAGCCTCCACCAAGTTAACCCAATGTGCCGTCAGTGAGATATAGTGTCCCTGCCCGCCAGCACTTGTCCATGTGTCCGTGGTTAGGTGGACCTTCTCAGAAACAGCGTTGGTCAGGGCACGGATGATGTTCTCTGACACGTGCTGGTGTAGGGCTGGGACGGCACATTGGGAAAAATAGTGGCGGCTGGGGACCGAATACCGAGGGGCAGCCACCGCCATGAGATTGCGAAAGGCCTCGGTCTCTACCAGCCTATAGGGCAGCATCTCCAGGATCAGCAATTTGGAGATGTGGACGTTGAGGGCTTGGGCATGTGGGTGGGTGGAACTGTATTTCCTCTTGCGCTCCAGCGTCTGCTTTAAAGACAGCTGAACGCTGCGCTGGGACACATTGGTGGACACGGTGGAGGATCGTGGAGGCGAAGGTGTGGTTTTCCGGCGGGACGCGCTCGTGGGCAAGCAAAACCAAGCAAAACATAGAACCTATGTTCTCTGATGACCAGACCTGACACTAACTCAACATTGTCATCATCATCATCATCACCCACAGACTGCGACAGTTGGAAAACTTGAGCATCGGGAACAAGGTCAGCAGCAACCTGAGAAGTGTTTTTTGACTCTGGGAAGGGTCCAGAAAACAGTTCCTGAGAGTATGCCGGATCGCATTCCAAATTTTCCTGGGAGGGGGCAGACTGGGGGGAAGGAGGTTGAGGTGGAGGAGCCAGAGGAGTGCTCCCTTGGGTAACGTGGGTGGACTGCGTGGAAGACTGACTGATGGACAAATTACTTGAAGCATTGTCCGCAATCTACGACATTAGCTGTTCGCACTGTTGTGGTTTCAACAGTCCTCTACCACGTGTCCCTGTAAGTTGAGACATGAAGCTAGGGAGTGTAGCTCTGCGGCGTTCCCCTGCTCCCTCATCAGCAGTTACTGTCTCACCCTGCCCAGGACCATGGCCTCTGCCTCCTGCAGTAATTGAATGCCCACGCCCACGCCCTCGTCCTTGACTCTTAGCCCTGGGGTTCAACATTTTCTGTATATAAGTGTATTATATAAAAAATAAAAAATAAATGGGCCTGCTGTACTGAAACCCACAAACTTGTTCAGTCTGGTTTAATTAAGTGACGTACAGAAAGTGTCACCTGGACAGAAAATACGGATTGTAGTGAGTGTACTGAACTGTGACACACAGAATGGTTCCACACTGCTGTGTGAAATGAATTTGTATCACTGAGATATAACAATAAAAAAAAAAAAGGAGTTATATATGGCGATAGCTGCACTACTAGTGCCAGCCAGCCAGCCAAGCCAGGAGACAAAAAAAAAATTTCTTGTAGCCCTTAGAAGGGCTGTTGGGTTCTTGGGAGATCACTCCTGCCTAACAAAGAACTAAATGCAGGCCCTAACACTCTCCCTGAAAAGCAGCAGCTCTATCCCTAATGACATCCAGACAGCATCTGAGCCGAGCACCACGGCCAGTCACTAGTATATTCCAGGGTCACCTGATCAGGCCAGCCAACCCCTGCTATCGACATGTAAGGGCCCCACGTGATGCTGGGTGTACCGCAGAGTCTCCTGGCTTGTGATTGGCTGAGTTTATAGGCGCCAAAAATGCACAATGCGGAAGTTGCCATTTCCTCGAGCATGGCGAGATACTCGTCCGAGCAGCGAGCACTTACGAGTACCGTAATACTCGAACGAGCACCAAGCTCGGACGAGTATGCTCGCTCATCTCTACTTCCAATAGTGCACACAAATCTACTATGCTGAAATCTAACAAAGAGGATTGTTTCATATGGAACGCTTATGGAAATTGCAAGTTGCAGCTCCATAGACCTTTATGTAGCCTTGTCCAATGTTCTTTTTATAAATCCCCTAGCCCTAGCAGAGGAGCGGCTTGATCACCTCTGGGAGGTTCATTAGGCCTCTTTCACACGACAGCATTTTTTGCGGGCTCCGATCCGCATTTTTCACATGAAAAATGCGGACCCATTCATTTCTATGGGCCCGCAAAAAATGCGGACAGCACACCGTGTGCTGTCCGCATCCGTTGCTCCGTTCCGTGGCCCGCAAAAAAAAATAGAGCATGTCCTATTCTTGTCCGTTTTGCGGACAAGGATAGGCAATGTTACAGTGGATCCGCAAAAAATACGGATGCCATACGGACGCCATCCGTTTTTTTTGCGGATCCGCAATTTGCGGACCGCAAAACACAACGTTCGTGTGAAACTAGCCTTAATTGAAGGAAATCTAGAATACAAATTCACCACGTCTTATGCTATAATCTGTTTAAGCTTCCAGCTGTTGGTGACATAGTCCAGGGAGAGTAATAATCCTACTGACGTCATGTCTATCATGTGTATAACTTGAGACGTACAAGGTTGAAAAAAAATATATCCCGGTTGAGACAATGAAATTAATGTTACGCATGAGATGAGTTTTTACCTTTTGCTAATCTAATGTCTAATTTATGGTTTACACATTAATAAATAACTATATAGTTACGCTTGTATTATTAAAGCTCAGTTATAGATGCTAAATCCAAAATTAAAGCAATGAAAATATTGGTGGAGGAACTTCGGGATCCATTATCCTGTTGATATAGAATTTTACAGCGTTACATTAAAAAAGACAATACATTTCAAGCGGCTGCTTTTGTCAAGAGAGACCGGAGCGCTGAGAGATTCTTTATCAGAGAGGAACCATATTCCATCACTAGTCTGCTGCAGTCATGAATGGAGCAGGTAGTACTACAACAAAGTGCATTGCACGATAGAAGTTTGTAAAATCAGACTTGACTACCGGTGTGAAGAGATACAAAGGGAGTGGGGGTGCGATGCGGTGTGTGGAGTGCATCGGAACTGTGTAATCCATTCTGATTTGCTTTCTGGCGGCTGTTTCCCTCAGATGCTTTCCACAGTGTGTTCTGATATGTGAGAGAACAAGTGACATTGTGGTAACATGACAGCGTGACACGAAGCAGGTTGTGATTTCTACATAGCTTAATCAGATTCCCTCACCCTTGAGTGACAGCCAAGCAGAGTCAAACAACAAATTCTTCAAAAATGTACACTGTAAAACTATCACGCATTCTCCACCATTACATCACAAGCACAGAACCATCTCTCCTTCCCTCAACTCCATAGAGTATCTGCTCATCTCTGTTCTCGCCTCTCCTGGCAGCGAGCAGATACACTAGTGATCCCTGGTCTGAGAGAGAGCAGAGTGTAATTGGAAGAGGGAGCACTGCAGAAGTTGACAGACGCAGGAAGAATGGTCTCTCTCATGAAAATCACGAAGGGAAACAGAGCAGAGTTTCCATGGTAACGATAGGCTTAGGAAAGTGAGGCCTAGTGTGCCGCCACCATTCACAGGTCATATGTAAAGGGCTTGTTAGCAGGCAGTTTCATTAACCTGCACAAATTAAGCATCTCTTTTATGTTCTGGAGTTTAAGTATACTTCTAAAATATTATGCAACGAAAAGAGCATATCATTTAGCTTTTGAGTCAAAACAGCCCATAATGATACATAAGGCATGACTAAACTGTTGTAACAAATCCTATATATTACCCACTAAGGTGGTCATACACATATATTAACTTTTTAACTTTGACCAAAAATTCATTCTTCCAACAGCAACTCCTCCATTAACATGCATGCTTCCCGTGGCCAAGCATATATGTTTATGCCATTGGGGAGAGAGGAATAAGCCTGGAGCAGGGGTACTTTGAAGTCTGGACATTTGTGGACATTTGCACCTGTTTCCTGTATATAAAGTCATCAACTCCTTATATATTTAACTTTAAAGGGTTAACTTGCACTGACTTATACTGTTTATTCACTCTGTAACTTTATTTTATATGTTTGTTATGATATATCCTGGTGATTGGCACTGTTGCATGGCACTGTGGAAAGGGTTAATGAATACTGAGAGAATTGTAGGACTTTCTAGCTAATAATAATGAGAAGCTAGTAATTTTCCCAGTTACCATAAGGTTTAAAGAAGGGTATGTTTTGGAGGGAAAAAAACAGACATAGTGACCTTTTGAATGTCTGGTTTAGCTATGTTATTATGTCTGAAGACTTGTTTTGGTCTGGAAAAACTGCTTTTTGTCATTCTCTTTAGGTATTATTAAAGTTCTAATGCAAGTATATGAGTGACAAGAATTATAACATTGTATTTGCTTGGATTGTGTTTCTTTACTCCACCCCTCCCACTAGAAGGTTCTAGTTCAGCGAGAAACTGTATAAGGAAAGCAGTCAGAGTACCAAGTGTTCTGCAGTTAGGGATCAGTGCTTAGAAGAAGACGCTGAGATGGTGATGCTAAGCCACAGACCATGGGTCACCATTCCAGAGACCAAGGAGCCAGCCGGACTACTGAGCCATAGACTGTGGGCCTCCAGACTTTGGCTAGGGTATCAGCCTTCTGAGAGAGAGAGAGAGAGAGAGAGAGAGAGAGATATCTCAGGCCTTTCCTCAGCATGAACCTTACTTATGCCAGACAGGAGACTGGAGAAGCCAGATCAGTGTCTTGCCTGTATTGTTTTGCACTTGAGTTCCTCCAGTAAAGAAACACACTGGTTAACTGCAGACCCTGTGTTATGATTTCACCTGAAGAATCAGTACTGATGGTAGGAAATGTCTATCCCTATCTGCATCCCTGACTATCCTGTCGTACGCTAGCCCTGATGGTGGACTGCGCACTGACCACCAACTCCCTAACTCACTCCTGAACTGTCCCAAAGATAGGATAGAGGGGCAGAAAGACAAAGAGGATAGAAACACAAATAAGACCTCAAAACCCAAACTAAGGAAATCTACCACCAGAGCAAAAGGTGAAACTGCAAGACCAAACTGATAAAGGAAAAGGAGAAAACAGATATGCGGCACACTACAACACTCACAGTGCAGCAAAAGGAAAAGAAAGATGGGCGAGATAATAAACAATACAAAACACGACCTTTGCAAAACACACCAAAAGCAAAGGACAGAACAACAAGTTATATACTCGCACAAAATCTTTCACACAATACACAAAGCCTCTTCTAGGCGCTAGATCAAAAATAGAAATCACCTCCACTCCTGTAAGCTGGTCTCTTGTGGCAAACACATGCGAGCACCAGCATTGAATGAATGGACTGGCAGCTATTTAAACTAACCGGGCGTCGCCAGATTAAGTGCTCAGCACCAGAGGTAAAATTAGACTTCCAAAAGGGCTCCAGCAAAATGGCTTCGCCCATGCATGCCTGGACCCAAAATGTAAACAAACACAAAATCAGCGGCGTCTAAACCGTACGGGCCTAACATTACCCCCCCCTCCTTGAGGGGAGACCTCCGGACCCCCATCACCTGCTCTACCAGTGAATCGCCTATGATAGGCCCTGATAAGCCTGGGTGCTGACACATCGCTTGCCTTGACCCAGGAATTGTCCTCCGGGCCATACCCCTTCCAGGCCACCAGGTACTGCAAATTGCCCCTAAGCCACCTAGAGTCAAAAATGTGTGATATCTCATATTCATCACCAGAAACCGGGGGAACAATGGGATCAGGACCAGAAGGTGACCTGTTAACTTTTTTTAACAGTGACACATGGAACACCGGATTAATCTTCCATGTGGGTGGAAGCTTCAATTTAACGGCAGCCGGATTTACAATCCGCAAGACTTCGAAGGGACCAACAAACCTTGGCCCTAGCTTTCTACACGGTACTTTAAGCTTAATATTGGCAGAGGAAAGCCAAACTTTCTCTCCCACACTAAACCTGGCTTCTGTCCTGTGAACATCAACCCTTCTCTTCGTCTTTCTGTTAACCGCAGTAATTTTCCTTCTAACCCGAGCCCATACATCCTCCAATTTTCTGGAAAATGACTCTTCCCTAGGCACAGAAGATGCAATAGAAGAGAAGGTACCAAACACAGGATCTCTACCGGCGCAACAAAAGAAAGGGGAAACTTCAGTGGTGGATGAGCGGTGGTTATTCAAAGCGAATTCTGCTAGAGGCAGAAACTCAGACCAGCGCTCCTGATTATCAGCTACATAGCATCTCAAGAACTGCTCGACGTCCTGATTCTTACGCTCTGTTTGACCATTGGACTGCGGGTGAAACCCTGAAGAAAAAGAAAGTTTAATGGCCAGTCTATTGCAGAAAGAACGCCAGAATTTGGCAATAAATTGAGGACCCCTATCAGAGACTATATCAATTGGCAAGCCATGAAGTCTGACAACTTCTTTAATAAAGGTTTTGGCCAGCGTAACAGCATTAGGTAGTCTATTAAAAGGCACTAAATGGCACATTTTACTAAATCTGTCAACGACAACCCATATGACGGTATGGTTTTCGGATACTGGCAGGTCAGTGATGAAATCCATCGAGATGTGTGTCCATGGGACCTCCGGAACCTGTAGGGGACACAGTAATCCGGAAGGCCGCGCATGAGACACTTTAGCTCGTGCACATACCGTACACCCCTGCACCAATATCCTGACCTGTTTACGCCAATTCGGCCACCAAAAGTGCCTGCCAATCAGTCTAAGGGTCTCTGCCACCCCAGGGTGGCCTGCCAAACAAGATGCATGGCACTCTTCGAAAAGTCTGGACCTTAGCTGTGCAGGGACAAACAGCTTTCCGCATGGAACCGAAGCCGGAGCCTCTCCCTGCCCCTCCAAAATCACCCTCTCAAGATCCATGTCCAGAGCTGCCACCACTATCCCTTCCCTAAGGATGTGTTCCTGGACCTCCTCATGCACTTTGGGAAGAAAGCTCCTCGACAATGCATCCGCCGGGACATTCTTAGTCCCTGGAACGTAAGTCACAACAAAATTAAATCTTGCGAAAAACAGTGCCCACCTTGCTTGCCTAGGATTGAGCCTTTTAGCGTTTTCAAGGTAAATTAGATTTTTGTGATCCGTGAGCACCTGGATGGGATGTTTAGCCCCCTCCAAAAAATGCCTCCAATGCTCAAACGCTAACTTCATAGCAAGCAACTCCCGATTACCGATATCGTAATTAATTTCGGAAGTATTAAATTTTTTGGAAAAGAAGGCACAGGGACGACGTACATTATTCACTTCTTGAGATAGAACCGCTCCTACTCCCACAGAGGATGCATCTACCTCCACCACAAATGGTTTGGACTCATCTGGTTTGTTTAGGAAGGTGTCAGAGCAAAATTTCTCTTTAAGTGTCTTAAACGCTTCCTTTGCTTCAGAGGACCACATTTTAACATTAGCTCCTTTTTTGGTTAGGTCGGTGATGGGTTTGGCAATCACTGAGAAGTTTTTAATAAATTGCCTGTAGTAATTGGCGAATCCCAGGAACTTTTGAATCGCCTTAAGATTCTCAGGCTGAGGCCACTCCATCACCGCCTTCACCTTCACAGGATCCATCCTGAATCCCTCCCCAGAGATAATAAAGCCCAAGAAGTTCAGCTGTTGCACAGCAAATAAGCATTTCTCTGGTTTGGCGAACAATGAATTATTCCTAAGGAGCATTAAAACCTTCCTTACCAGGACCCAGTGGTTCTCAAGATCACCAGAAAAAATAAGGATGTCATCCAAGTAAACTATAACACCATTTCCCAGCACAGAACTCAGTACGTCATTCATAAAGTGCTGGAAAAATGCAGGCGCATTGGTGAGGCCAAAGGGCATCACCAAATTTTCAAAGTGTCCTAACGGTGTATTAAACGCCGTTTTCCATTCATCACCCTCCCGAATACGGAGTAGATTATAAGCTCCTCTTAAATCAATCTTAGAGAACCACTGAGCATTAGACACTTGATTCAGCAAATCAGGAATTAACGGCAATGGGTACGGATCACGCACAGTTATCTTATTTATCTCTCTAAAATCTAGACACGGTCTCAACCCCCCGTCCTTCTTCTTCACAAAGAAGAACCCAACAGCTACCGGAGAACTGGAAGGACGTATGTGACCAGCAGCTAAGCTTTTCTCAATGTATTGTTTCAATGACTCTCTTTCCGGAATGGACAGATTATACAATCGTGATTTGGGCATCTTAGCTCCCGAAACAAACTCAATGGTACAATCGGAAGACCTGTGAGGGGGCAGACATTGAGACTCTTTTTCAGAGAACACGTCCCAGAAATCCCTGATTTGAGGAGGTAACTCATAATTAAGGACAGCAGCAATAAGTTTTCCATCGACCTCTAAACTCGACTCAATACCCCAGGACAAAGTTCCAGAGGTCCAATCAATGTTAGGATTGTGTTGGCGGAGCCAAGGTAATCCCAATACAATGGTACAGGGAAGGCCCGCAAGAACATACAAATCAACACATGACTTATGCTCACCATCCAGACAAATACAAAGTCGCTTAACTTGAGCAGAAACAGAACATTGCTGCAATGGGGTATTATCAATTGCTATCAACGGCACAGGATTAACCAGGGTTTCAGTGGTAATATGATTCTGAGTAACAAACACTTCATCAATTAAATTTACTGCGGATCCGCAATCTATAAGGACATTAAACTCATGCTTAACCCCATTGATTTCAGAAAATCCCGGGAAGAACAACCCATCAGAGCGTAAAAATGCCACTCTAAAAGAAGATGGACTGGGTTCACCCTTTCTGAAATTTTTCCCGCGACGCTTATAGCAAAAACGTGCAATATGTCCGACTTTACCACAATAATGACACACAGTGGGGGTTAACCTCTGATGTACATTGATACAATTTTTATCCGTTCTCCCCACCTGCATAGGTTCATCCATAGCAGAGCAGGCTGGGGGAACGAAGTTCCGGACGGTGGTCTGATTGAACCTCTCTCTGAGACGTCTGTCCGCCCGAATAGCGGCGGACATAGCGTCCTCAAGAGACTTCGGTTCAGGGAAAGAAATCAACAGGTCTTTTAACCTGTCACTTAAACCTGCATGGAACTGGCTCCTTAAGGCCGGATCGTTCCATTCCAACTCAGAAGACCACCGCCGAAACTCAGTGCAGTAGACCTCCGCATCACGAGACCCCTGAACGAGAGCACGTAAACTAGAATCTGCCGTGCGCCTACGGTCAGGGTCATCATACAACAATCCAAGTACTTCAAAAAACTCATCTACAGACCCCAAGCATGGTGCAGTTTTTGGCAACGAGAACGCCCAGATCTGGGGATCCTTTCTAAGCAGCGACATAACAATGCCCACCCTCTGTCGCTCCGAACCTGAGGACTCCGGGCGTAAAGCAAAATACAAAAGACAAGCATTTTTAAATGTAAAAAATTCCTCCCTGGCACCAGAAAATGTGTCAGGGAGTTTTACCTTAGGTTCCACCGTCCTGGAACCGGATGCTTGAACGGAAGTCAGCTGCGTCTGGAGAACTGTCACCATCTGAGAAAGACTCTGGACTTCACGGAAGAGGTCGCTTGTAGACAACATCTTGAGATCTACTGCCAATGGTATGGGCTGGTGCTACTGTTATGATTTCACCTGAAGAATCAGTACTGATGGTAGGAAATGTCTATCCCTATCTGCATCCCTGACTATCCTGTCGTACGCTAGCCCTGATGGTGGACTGCGCACTGACCACCAACTCCCTAACTCACTCCTGAACTGTCCCAAAGATAGGATAGAGGGGCAGAAAGACAAAGAGGATAGAAACACAAATAAGACCTCAAAACCCAAACTAAGGAAATCTACCACCAGAGCAAAAGGTGAAACTGCAAGACCAAACTGATAAAGGAAAAGGAGAAAACAGATATGCGGCACACTACAACACTCACAGTGCAGCAAAAGGAAAAGAAAGATGGGCGAGATAATAAACAATACAAAACACGACCTTTGCAAAACACACCAAAAGCAAAGGACAGAACAACAAGTTATATACTCGCACAAAATCTTTCACACAATACACAAAGCCTCTTCTAGGCGCTAGATCAAAAATAGAAATCACCTCCACTCCTGTAAGCTGGTCTCTTGTGGCAAACACATGCGAGCACCAGCATTGAATGAATGGACTGGCAGCTATTTAAACTAACCGGGCGTCGCCAGATTAAGTGCTCAGCACCAGAGGTAAAATTAGACTTCCAAAAGGGCTCCAGCAAAATGGCTTCGCCCATGCATGCCTGGACCCAAAATGTAAACAAACACAAAATCAGCGGCGTCTAAACCGTACGGGCCTAACACCCTGACTCTCTGGACTTATTTCCCATTGAGGTGCACCACGACTTACCATCCTTTCCAGCAACACGTGGCGACACCTCGATGGTGTCCAGGAGACCCTGGCCACTGCACCACTGCCAGACACGTATCTCCAATCTTCAATGTCTGGAATCATCTAGTGAGGCCGAGTTTTGTCTTCCTATGGCTATAGTCTATAATAAAGATTTACCGACAATTGGTACAATTGTAGCATTAATATTAATTGGTCTATAAGTTCCCATCTAGGATGATGCGTAGTAACTCAAACCTGGGGGCACTACAAATTGTTTATTGTAGTGCATAATGTTTTTTACTGTTTGCTTCTGTCCATAGTCCAACCAAGGAATGGTTGGCAAAGGTTGGCAGGAACAGGGTTAACTTACAGGGTTAATCTATTTTGTTATATTGGATTTAATGGTGGTACAAGGATTCTCAAGCTTTGGGTATTGTTTTATAACCCAACTCTGATCTATACTCCTCCACAACATTGTCTCTGACCTTTATGGAGAGCTCCTTGGTCTTCACTTCGCTTGCTTACCAATGTTGTAGACTCAGGGAACTTTCAGAACATGACTATTTATACTCACATCATGTGATTTTCATAGCAAAGAGGGTGAATGCATATGCACTCACAACTTTTCAGTTTTTATGTTTTTTGTTTTTATTTTTTTTTATAAGATTTATTTTTTTCCATTCTACTTTAACAATTTAGACTATGTTGGCAGGTCCATAACATTAAATCTAAATTAAATGCACCAATGAGGGGGAATACTTTTGGAAGTAATGGTAATGGTGAGCCTCTTGGCACACTTGGGCCCTATAGGAACTGATGGTGCTAGAAACTATGGTGAAGTAAATTATAACAGTGTGACCCAAATATTCCTAGCTATGCTCTGTGGCAATGATCAACCACAGATAGCAAGCTTTATAGTACCACAGTAAGTTCTCATCAGAAATGGAGTTGTTGCTCCAGGCAACAGCTTCTATAAATGTACAGGGTCTGCAAGGTGCATGAACATACCCTCTGGGCTCTCTAGACATCAATACCCATGTAGCTTGTTGCTATGGCAGCCTGGCATATGGGGTTTGACCATGTCCCTGAATGTAAATTGGATTGCTCTGCTTAGATCCTGAATATTTTACAATTGAAGTGCTCTTGTTTCTTCAGGCACTCCATCAAGCCAGTTGAACTCACAGCATTAAGCTCAGCTGAGCTTCTTTACCTAGAGCCTACAGCCCTAGTGACTGGCATCCTCTACTAAAGGGCTAAAGCCTACATTGAATGCATATGTTTTATTAGTTACTGCTTCTAGGTGTATCTGGCTTCTGTCTAGTAAAATCATTTGTTTTTTACTTGTTATAAATATTTCTATAGTAAATTATCTTTATTCTCTAACTGTACTGCATATAATTGTATAGCACAGCAAAAAGATAGGTAGTTAGCAGGAGTCACGGTACTATTATGTCTGAAGCATGACCTAATAGGTTTTTAATAGGTCACTTTAACACAGACTTAATATAGAAACATTGTAGTGTATTTTTGGAGTGATAAAATGATTATAGGTTTAAAGGCCATGGACACCTTTGTGGGCTATTTTTGTTTTATTAATGCATTGTACTCATTTCTGACTTAAAAAACAGGTTTTTAATTTGATATATATTCAAAATTGTGAGTCCCTTTCTCTGTAAAGCCTTGAGAATCTGTAGGAGCATGCCCTGTGTTTTTACTGTGTTCTATCAGACAGCTCAGCTCCTTATCTTACTGATAAGAATGTGACTTAAATAAGTGTTTTGAGCCCTTGGGACACAGTTCCTTTTCTCTCCCTGTGTAACTGTACATGTAGTCCCAGGGGGTGGTTAACATGGACTTCTGTGCATGTTATCAGTCCCCCTTACCCGATAATTTAGAGGGTATACTTGCTCTCCAATTGTCAAATTAGTGTCAGGAAAAAAAGTGTGAAGATGAGCACTGGTTCATCTAATTACCCCTCTGTGCCTAATTAGGCTGTTTATTGATGCCATGACCCAGTGTCTGGATCACGTTGTCAAATAAATTGCACCAAACATTTGTACCCTATTAATGTAACAGACACCATCTTGTTATGTATAGAAGTTTCCAAACTGTTTAAGAATATTCTACTGTAGCATAACAGGAGAATGTGATGGGTGATAAGATACAAGAGAGTTACGAGTTAAAATAATTATTAGGCTTTGCAGTATAACCTGGGGGCTAATTATGCCATATTCATGCTAGCAGAATGTGTTTTGTCTATGTGTGTAGGAAGATGTGACCTTGGTTATGGACAAGATTTCAGCCCTACTAGAAACGAGTTTTATTAATTTTTGTGACTAAGTAGATAATGTGTTCTTTGTACTCCATTTTGGCTATTTCCTTCTGGATGAAATTTTTCCAGGTATCTAGCTAAACACAATGTACTTTCTTTAAGAATATGGCCTTGATTTGTATTATCTATGTAGACCAGTTCATTAATAGTAGGCATGCGTAGTAGAATGCTCTTGTGTAACTATGAAAACCTGTATAACTATATATGTATTTCCTGCCCCACACATTTCTACTAATGTATGCATATTAGAGATGAGCGAGCACTAAAATGCTCGGGTGCTCGTTATTCGAGTCGAATTTTTCCCGATGCTCGGGTGCTCGTTTCAAATAACGAACCCCATTGAAGTCAATGGGAGACTCGAGCATTTTTTGCAGGGGACCAAAGCTCTGCACAGGGAAGGTTGCGTGAAAACCTGGAAACCTCAGAAAATGATGGAAACACCACGGAAATGGACAGGAAACAGCAGGGACAGCATGCATGGATGCCTCTGAGGCTGCCTAATCGCACCATTACGCCAAATTCTGGGCAACAGCCTGGTGGTGACCCTCAAGACAATTGTGCTGACCCAGACCAAGATGGGAAAGGCACAGGTGCACTGGCACATGTTAGGAAAGCACCCAACTAGGTGCAACGAAAGTCCATCACCGCCTGCGGGTGACACCACTGCCCATGCTGGCACTGCTGTCCTATCCCCCGCCCCAGGACGCAGGCATAAGCGTCTCCCTCCCCGCACCCACCCAGTAGTCCACAGCGTACACAAAGTTCTCCCAGCACAGTGCCCAGCTCTCCCCATCCCAGACGGGCAAACACGCACCCCACACCCACCCTGTCCACAGCAGACACAAAGACCTCCAAGCACAGTGCCCAGCTTTCCTAATTCCAGACGGGCTAAGATGCACACTGCACCCACCCATTAGTCTCCACACATGGGTGGGTGCATAGCCTTTTAGTGCCCCTCAAGACAATGTTTGTGTGCCAGAGCCGGGTAGTAACCCTCCTTGAAGTTGTGGGGGAGAGGCCTCTGGTGACCCTCAAGGCAATTTTGGGCGACAGTGTAGTGGCGAGCCTCCAAAAAATAGTGGGTGAGAGCCTGGAGGTGACCCTCAGAAGCAATTGGTTTGAAAAAGCCTGGTGGTGCACCCCTGAATGACAGTCTGTGACTGAGATTGCAGGTGAACCCGCTAAAATTGTAGTCTGGCACACCTTGGTGCTGAACCCCCAAATTACATAGTTTGACTGAGATTGCAGTTTACAGCATGGGGGTGAAACCCAGGATGACTTGTTAAGACTGAGATTGCAGTTAACAGCATGGCGGTGAACCCCAGAGTGGCTTGGTTAGACTAAGATAGCAGCTGAACCACCCAAAAATTTAGCCTGACACAGCATGGCGGTGACAACAGAGTGACCAAGTTAAATGAGGTAGCAGGTGAGCCACGCAAAAATTTAGCCTGACACAGAATGGCGGTGACAACAGAGTGACCAAGTTAAATGAGGTAGCAGGTGAGCCACGCAAAAATTTAGCCTGACACAGCATGGCG
The DNA here is from genome assembly GCA_900303285.1 of Rhinella marina. Taxonomy (NCBI): domain Eukaryota; kingdom Metazoa; phylum Chordata; class Amphibia; order Anura; family Bufonidae; genus Rhinella; species Rhinella marina. The sequence continues at coordinate 47,104 of ONZH01019766.1, read as the reverse complement.
GTGACACCACCAAGTGACCAAGTTAGATGAGGTAGCAGGTGAGCCACCCAAACATTTAGCCTGACACAGCATGGCGGTGACACCGAGTGACCAAGTTAGATGAGGTAGCAGGTGAGCCACCCAAACATGTAGCCTGACACAGCATGGCGGTGACACTACCAAGTGACCAAGTTAGATGAGGTAGCAGGTGAGCCACCCAAACATTTACCCTGACACAACATGGCGGTGACAACAAAGTGACCAAGTTAGACTGAGTTAGCAGGTGAAGCACATAAAATTTTACCCTGACAAAGCATGGCGGTGACAACAGAGTGACCAAGTGAGACTGAGTTAGCAGGTGAACCACATAAAATTTTACCCTGACACAGCATGGCGGTGACAACAGAGTGACCAAGTGAGACTGAGTTAGCAGGTGAACCACATAAAATTTTACCCTGACACAGCATGGTGGTGACAACAGAGTGACCAAGTGAGACTGAGTTAGCAGGTGAAGCACATAAAATTTTACCCTGACACAGCATGGCGGTGACAACAGAGTGCGCCGTGATGCCCTGTAACAGCTCTTGGACGGTGTGCCTCTTGTCACCTAAGCTCAGCAGTTTCAGCACTGCCTGTTGGCGCTTACCCACGGCAGTGCACCTGCGCCTGGAGCTACCGACTGAAGGTGTCTTGTTCACGGATGGTAATTGAGAGGAGGAGGAGGGGTTGGAGGAAGAGGCATAATAAGCCTGAGAAACTGTGACCGAGGCAGGCCCCGCAATCCTCGGTGTGGGCAGCACATGAGCGGCCCCAGGGTCAGACTCGGTCCCAGCCTCCACCAAGTTAACCCAATGTGCCGTCAGTGAGATATAGTGTCCCTGCCCGCCAGCACTTGTCCACGTGTCCGTGGTTAGGTGGACCTTCTCAGTAACCGCATTGGTCAAGGCACGGATGATGTTCTCTGACACGTGCTGGTGTAGGGCTGGGACGGCACATCAGGAAAAATAGTGGCGGCTGGGGACCAAGTACCGAGGGACAGCCACCGCCATCAGGTTACGGAAAGCCTCAGTCTCTACCAGTCTATAGGGCAGCATCTCCAGGCTCAACAATTTGGAGATGTGGACGTTTAGGGCTTGTGCATGTGGGTGGCTGGAATTGTATTTGCGCTTGCGCTCCAGCATCTGCTGTAAAGAGGGGAAGGGGCCTGCAGGAGGTGAACGGCCTTGGTTCCGCTGAGTCGGGTGTTTAGCACTAATATGCCTGCGCATGCTGGTAGTGGTTAGGCTGGTAGTGGTGGTTCCCCTGCTGATCCTGGTGTAGCACAGGTTGCACACCACAGTCCGTCGGTCATCCTCACTTTCTTTAAAGAACCTCCAGACTTGCAAACATCTAGGCCTCGGCACGGGAGCTTCACTCCGTGAAACAGTTGCTGATCTACTTGCTCTGGCCCTGCTTCTCCCTCTGGCCACCCCACTGCCTCTTCCAACCTGTTCTGGTGCTGCACTTGCCTCCCCCTGTTCTTGACTAGGCTTACCAACCCAGCTCGGGTCAGTCACCTCATCATCCACCAGCTCTTCCCCCGATTCCTCACTCTGCTCCCCCCTCGGACTTACTACCCTGACAAAAACGTCACTGTCTGACAACCGTGTCTCATCATCATCATCATCCGACACTACTTGCACTAAGTCCACACTCTCATCACCCACAGACTGCGAAAGTTCTAATTTTTAGTCATCGGGACAGAGCAACTGCTCAGGTTGCTGTTGAGCAATGGTTTGTGTCTCTGGGTAGGGTCCTGAGAAGAGTTCCTGTGAGTATGCCAGATCTGAATCCATACTTTCCGTGGGGGGGCAGGCTGGGGTAAAGGAGGTTGAGCTGGAGGAGCCAAAGGTCTACTCCCTTGGCTAGTGTGGGTGGACTGCGTGGAAGACTGGGTGGTGGATAAATTACTGGACGCATTGTCGGCTATCCACGTCATCACCTGTTCGCACTGTTGTGGTTTCAACAGTGGTGTACCACGTGAACCAGTAAGTTGCGAGATGAAGCTAGGGAGCGAAACTCTGCAGCGTTCCACTGCTCCCTCATCAACATGTACTGTGTCACCCTGCCCAGGACCACGGCCTCTGCCCCCTACACTACTTGAACGCCCACGCCCTCGTCCTCGACCCTTAGCCCTTGGGTTCAACATTTTGTATATTCACTGCACTGTATGATATATAACTGAGAGAAAAAAAACGTAGTCTTTAGACGGCGGCTATTGTACCGCAAACCACTCAATTTTTCACTGCAATGTATGATATATAACTGAGAGAAAAAACGTATATTTTCTACAATCCGGCTAGTGTGCAGCACACGACAGAATTTTTCACTGCACTGTATAATATATAACTGAGAGAAAAAACGTATATTTTCTACATTCCGGCTAGTGTGCAGCACACGACAGAATTTTTCACTGCACGGTATAATATATAAATGAGAGAAAAAAACGTATATTTTCTACACTCCGGCTGGTGTGCAGCACATGACAGAATTTTGCACTGCACTGTATAATATATAACTGAGAGAAAAAACATATATTTTCTACACTCCGGCTAGTGTGCAGCACACGACAGAATTTCGCACTGCACTGTAGTATATATGACTGAGAGGAAAAACGTATATTTTCTACACTCTGGCTAGTGTGCAGCACACGACAGAATTTTGCACTGCACTGTATAATATATAACTGAGAGAAAAACCGTATATTTTCTACACTCCGGCTAGTGTGCAGCACACGACAGAATTTTGCACTGCACTGTAGTATATATGACTGAGAGGAAAAACATATATTTTCTACACTCCGGCTAGTGTGCAGCACACAACACAATTTCGCACTGCATTGTAGTATATATGACTGAGAGGAAAAACGTATATTTTCTACACTGCGGCTAGTGTGCAGCACACGACAGAATTTTGCACTGCACTGTAGTATATATGACTGAGAGGAAAAACGTATATTTTCTACACTCCGGCTAGTGTGCAGCACACGACAGAATTTTTCACTGCACTGTATAATATATAACTGAGAGAAAAAAAAGTATATTTTGTACACTCCGGCTAGTGTGCAGCACACGACACAATTTTGCACTGCACTGTAGTATATATGACTGAGAGGAAAAATGTATATTTTCTGCACTCCGGCTAGTGTGCAGCACATGACACAATTTTGCACTACACTGTAGTATATATGACTGAGAGGAAAAACCTATATTTTCTACACTCCGGCTAGTGTGCAGCACACAACACAATTTCGCACTGCATTGTAGTATATATGACTGAGAGGAAAAACGTATATTTTCTACACTCCGGCTAGTGTGCAGCACACGACAGAATTTTGCACTGCACTGTAGTATATATGACTGACAGGAAAAACGTATATCTTCTACACTCCGGCTAGTGTGCAGCACACGACAGAATTTTTCACTGCACTGTATAATATATAACTGAGAGAAAAAAACGTATATTTTGTACACTCCGGCTAGTGTGCAGCACACAACACAATTTTTCACTGCACTGTAAGATATACAACTGAGAGAAAAAACGTATATTTTCTACACTCTGGCTAGTGTGCAGCACCCGACAGAATTTTGCACTGCACTGTATAATATATAACTGAGAGAAAAAACGTATATTTTCTACACTCTGACTAGTGTGCAGCACACGACACAATTTTGCACTGCACTGTAGTATATATGACTGAGAGGAAAAACGTAGTCTTTAGATGGCGGCTATTGCACCGCAAACCACTCAATTTTTCACTGCACTGTAGGATATATAAAAAAATGTATTCCCTAGACTGACGCTACTGTACAGCACACTACATAATTGTTCACTGGACTGTAGTGTATAGAAATGATAGAAAAAACGTATTCCTTAGACTGACGCTACTGTACAGCACACTACATAATTGTTCACTGGACTGTAGTGTATAGAAATGATAGAAAAAACGTATTCCTTAGACTGACGCTACTGTACAGTACACTACATAATTGTTCACTGGACTGTAGTGTATAGAAATGATAGAAAAAACATATTCCCTAGACTGACGCTACTGTACAGTACACTACATAATTGTTCACTGGACTGTAGTGTATAGAAATGATAGAAAAAACGTATTCCTTAGACTGACGCTACTGTACAGTACACTACATAATTGTTCACTGGACTGTAATGTATAGAAATGATAGAAAAAACATATTCCCTAGACTGACGCTACTGTACAGTACACTACATAATTGTTCACTGGACTGTAGTGTATAGAAATGAGAGAAAAAACGTATTCCCTAGACTGCACTACAGATCCCAGCAAGCCAAGGTACAGCAGCAGCAGCAAAAATGAGTACTGAGAGGACTTTGGGCAATTTCTTTTGGGTCTGTGTGGAACACATGCTGTCCCTTCTGCCACCAGTCGCTGTGTACAGTGTGCAGCCAAGATGGCGGTAGCTGCACTACAAGTCCCAGCCAGCAGCCAGGAGGAGACCAAACAAAAAAATGGTGCTTGTAGCCCTTAGAAGGGCTGTTGGGTTCTTTGTGGGTGATTCCTGCCTAACCAACATCTAAATTCAGGCCCTTACACTCTCCCTGACAGACAGCAGCTCTATCCCTAATCTCATGCAGTCGGCGTCTGACGCGAGCAGCGCGGGACCAGATTCTTATATTCCCAGGTCATCTGATCTGGCCAGCTAATCCCTGCTATCGACTTGTAGGGGCCCCACATGATGCTAGGAGGTACCAAAGACTCTCCTGCATGTTGATTGGCTGAGAAAAGGCGCCTAACATGCAGGAAGAGGAAGTTGCCATTTCCTCGAGGATCGCGATATGCTCGTCCAAGTATCGAGCATATGCGAATACCCTAATACTCGAACGAGCACCAAGCTCGGACGAGCATGTTCACTCATCTCTAATGCATATTTTGGTTATCTCTGATTTGTTATTTTACATTATGATTAGTGTTGCATCTAATGATGTTTTTACTTGCTCTCCCATTTTATAAAGCTATAAATAAAGGGGCCTCTTCTAATTGGACTCCATGGTACATCATCTTGTGTGTGTTTTTATTCCTCCCGGCCAAAGATTTCTCAGATACTCCACAACTTCTCTTGTGCAGAAATTACTCTAAATATCCCCCACACGCAAACATCAATAAAGTTTCCATTTTACACTGCCCCTATCCTGTCCATACCCAATCTTTAGCATAAAACATGCAAAAAGCATGCTCTCTAGCGACACCTGTTACGCGCTGCAGTCACTGGCGAGAAATATATTTCCGACAGATGGAGGTTTTTGTCAGTCAGAAGGACATTTTATCTCACTGTTGCTTTAAATGATTATTTTCAATTAGTTTACAAAATGAAAGCATGGCGGACCAAGGCAATCTAAGTTCCTGCACAGGGCTGCACAGTTCAGGGGCAGCACTGAAATAGGCGTATTTTTTTATCTTCTACCCTTCATCTCACAAAATTTAAGGTCATTTCAGGCTAAATTAAAAAAATAATTAAAAAAGTGCAAAAAAAATTCTGTTGTTCCTTAAGGCTAACATTTGTTACATTGCTAAGGGGTTAAAATGTACTTTAGTCACCTGAGTTGTGCTCCAGTTATATTTAGGACTTGTTCACACATCAGTTATTTGATCAGTTATTTCCATCAGTTATTGTGAGCCAAAACCAGGAGTGGAGGCTCCACAGACATAGGGCCCTTTCACACGACCAGTGACATAGCTATAGGGGTCGCATTGGTCGCAGTTGTGACCGGGCCCCTAAGCCAGGGGGGCCCCGAGGCCCCCCCTTGCCACTTGCAGGGCCACACCGCCAATTAAGCAAGGTGCGTCGCTGCGCTGCGCACAGTTGGGGGGCAACGGCGGCGGCATGGCAGAGGGAGATGATCGCTTCCATTGTGGAAGCGCTCATCTCCATAGTCATCTGTATCGCCGTCCTCAGGACAGCGATAAAGATGATTGCAGGGCAGGGGAGGGAGAGGCGTCTCCCTTGCCCGTTCCTCTGATAGGCTACAGGCACTAGGCCTGCAGCCTATCAGAGGCCGGCTCAGGCAGCGCGATGACGTCTGAGCCATACAGCACGAGACACAAGCCGGAAGAGGCCTGCATCGCATCGCTGCCAGCTCAATGGAGGCAAGTATAAGTGTTTATTTTTTTTTAATGGTGCAATCACGGACCAGAGCTCTATTGGGGGCACAGGGGGCATTTGTTACTGGCACATGGGGGCACTGGGGGGAATTTGTTACTGGCACATGGGGGCACTGGGGGGCTTTTCTTACTGGCACAATGGGGCACTGGGGGCATTTCTTACTGGCACTAGGGGGCATTTGTTACTGGCACATGGGGGCACTGGGGGGCATTTGTTACTGGCACATGGGGGCACTGGGGGCATTTCTTACTGGCACATGGGGGCACTGGGGAATTTCTTACTGGCACTGGGGGCATTTCTTACTGGCACATGGGGGCATTTCTTACTGGCACATGGGGCACTGGGGGCATTTTTTACTGGCACTGGGGGCATTTTTTACTGGCACTGGGGGCATTTTTTACTGGCAAATGATTTGGGCGGGCATCTATGGGGGTGGGACACTTTTTACTGGCACATGATTTTGGGGGGGAATCAATGGGGGGGAGCACTTCTTACTGGCACATTATTGGGGGGGAATTTTGGGGGCACTTCGTACTGGCACATTATTGGGGGGCACCATGGGGCACTTCTTACTGGCACATTATTGGGGGCACTATGGGGGCACTTCTTACTGGCACATTATTGGGGGGAATTTTGGGGGCACTTCTGGCACATTATTGGGGCACTTCTTACTGGCACATTATTGGGGGCACTTCTTACTGGCACATTGGAAGCATTATTACTTCTGGGGCACATTAGTACTGTTGGGGGCACTATTACTAACAAGTGCACTCTGGCAGAGAATTATTAGTTGGGACTTTGGGAGCACTATTATTGTGGGGGGCACCCTGGCACAGTATCAGCATAGCGCAGTTATTTCTGGGGGAGTTTATGTTTACACTATTACTATCAGGGACACTTTTTGCTGGGCGCAGTTATTTTAGGACACTGTGTGCCAATAATTATTGAAGGGCACTATCTGTGTGGTACTAGTGGCACAGTACTGGGGGTGGTAGGATGATTTGTCCAGAAGACGGGAGGATGATGGAAAAGTAATAAACCAAGATTTTTTTCTGTCAAACTGCAGAGATGAGAAATGCTGAAAAATGGTGTCTGGTCTGAAAGGAGAAGATGAGGAAAGAGAAGATCTACATCAGAGGAGACGTCACTGGATGTACAAGGTATGGGGCGCTGTATTAGGCTACATTCACACGAACGTTGTGTTTTGCAGTCTGCAAATCCACTGTAAGGCTCCATTCACACGTCCTGTTTTATTTTCCTGATTCGATCCTGATTTTTTCAGGACCTATTGAAATGAATGGATCCAGATCAGGATCAGGATCGAATCAGGAAAGAAAAACAGGACGTGTGAATGGAGCCTAACAATGCCTATCCTTGTCCGCAAAACGGACAAAAATAGGAATGGACATACATATGCGGACAGCACACAGTGTGCGGTCTGCATTTTTTGCTGACCCAAAAGTGAATGGTTCCGCATCTGAGCCGCAAAATATGCGGATCGGAGGCCGCAAAAACAATGTGAATGTAGCCTTACCCTGAATGTTCTGTACTGATACACATAATGTTAGGAGGGAAAAAGTTAGGGTGAGAATTTGGCATGGGGGGGTTCAATTTTTGACTTGGCCAGCAGAAAAGCTAGGAGCACCAGCGCTGAGGGAAGGGGGGGGGCCCAAGCTCAACTCTTGCACCAGGGCCCATGAGCCTTTAGCTACGCCCCTGCACACGACCGTGGAGAATGGTCTGGGACGGTCCGTGAAAACCCGGACCGTGCTCCTTCTGAGGGCAGGAGCCCACGGCGTCATTGGTTGCTATGACGCCATGTGCTTCCTGAGGCCGCCGCTGTACAGTGATACACTGTACACGCTCGTATACAGTGTATCACTGTACATCTGCGGTCTTAGAAAGCGCACAGCGTCATAACAACCAATGACGCCGTGTGCTCCTGCCTTTAGAAGGAGCACGGTCCGGGTTTTCACAGACCGTCCCGGACCATGCTCCACGGTCGTGTGAAATAGCCCATAAGGTATAATGAAAAGATCTGCACCTGTCCTGTGTTTTTGACTTGCACCTGGTTTTGGCTCACAACTGATGAAAATAACTGATAAAAAAACTGAAGTGTGAACAAGGCCTAACTTGTGCCGTAAATTCAAAATCTATAATAAAAAGTGACATTTTCTAGATGATTTTTTCAATTTTGATGTAACTATTGGGGGGGGGGGTGTTAAGAGACCTTACAGGCCTCAATAAATTTGTAGCATTTGTTGAGCAAAAACTGAAACAGATCCCAACTAGAAGCTGGTACAGGTTTAAGAATTTAAGGTTTTTAAAAAATAAAAAACAAATAATCTAAATTTTTTTTGCATTTTCTGACAGCCATAATTTTTTTTTATTTCTTTCCATGGAGCAGTATAAGGGGCTTGTTTTTTGCAGAATAAACTCTAGTTTTTATTGGTACTGTTTTTCTGGTACTTTTAACTTTTTGATTAGTGTAATTCAATTTTTTCTTTGGGGCACAGTGACTAAAAAATGTGTGTGTTTTACGGCGTACACCACACAGGCAAAATATTTTTATTTATTTTAATAGTTTTTCTATTTTAATAGTTCACACATTTTTGTACACGGAGATACCTGTTCTGTGTATTTTTTATTATTTATTTTTATATGTAAAATTGTCAAAGGAGGTGATATGAGTTTTTAATATATTCATGTTTTTTTATTTTTTTTACTTTTTTTTTCCTTTTTACAATAATTTTTTAGCTCCCTTGGGGGCTAGGACCTGGGATCTTTTGATCACTTGTCCCATACACCATAACAGAGAACTATTATGGTGTACAAGATTCTGATGCTCTGCCTTCTGAGCCCCAGGCTGTTATGGTAACTGATCAGAGCCCCGCAATTCACTGTGAGGCCTCCAACCAGAAGGAGCCCTCTCCTTTGGCCTGGCTCCAAAATGACCGGGTTTGACGTCATCACCGAACTCAGTCATTGCAGCTGAGTGCTTGCTGTATTATACAGCCAGCAGTCACCGCATATGGAGCGGGCTCAGCACAGCAGCCTGCTCCATACAACCACTTGCACTTTATCACGTATAAGTACATGATAATGTGTGAAGAGGTTAATCAATTCTGAGAAAAGGATGCTGAATTTGCAATCTTTTTAACTTAGGTGCCATTGTGATGCTCTATTACAAACATTTCTGGTGCAATTTCCCATGTTTTCGTATACATTTGTGAATTACAGTGAATTCTGAGAATCAGGAAAATATAGACAACACAGCTTAGGTGCATAAAACTGTACTAAACTTTGATGTAAGATACTGTACAGTCATGGCCAAATGTTTTGAGAATGACACAAATATTATATTTTCACATGATCTGCTGCCCTCTGGCTTTTATGTGTGTTTGTCAGATGTTTTTATCACATACAGAAATATAATTGCAATCATATTATGAGTAACAAAAGCTTATATTGACAGTTAGAATGAGTTAATGCAGCAAGTCAATATTTGCAGTGTTGAACCTTCTTCTTCAGGACCTCTGCAATTCTCCCTGGCATGCTCTCAATCAACTTCTGGACCAAATCCTGACTGACAGCAGTCCATTCTTGCACAATCAATGCTTGCATTTTGTCAGAATTTGTAGGTTTTTGTTTGTCCACCCGTCTCTTGATGATTGACCTCAAGTTCTCAATGGGATTAAGATCTGGGGAGCTTCCAGGCCATGGACCCAAAATCTCTATGTTTTGTTCCCTGAGCCATTTAGTTATCACCTTTGCTTTATGGCAAGGTGCCAAACTGCTCTTGGACGGTTGGGAGAAGTTGCTCTCGGAGGACATTCTGGTACCATTCTTTATTCATGTCTGTGTTTTTAGGCAAGACTGTGAGAGAGCCGATTCCCTTGGCTGAGAAGCAACCCCACACATGAATGGTTTCAGGATGCTTTACAGTTGGCATGAGACAAGACTGGTGGTAGCGCTCACCTCGTCTTCTCCGAATAAGCTGTTTTCCAGATGTCCCAAACAATCGAAAAGGGGATTCATCAGAGAAAATGACTTTACCCCAGTCCTCAGCAGTCCACTCCCTGTACATTTTGCAGAATATCTGTCTGTCCCTGATGTTTTTTCTGGAGAGAAGTGGCTTCTTTGCTGCCCTCCTTGAGACCAGGCCTTGCTCCAAGAGTCTCCGCCTCACAGTGCGTGCAGATGCACTCACACTTGCCTGCTGCAATTCCTGAGCAAGCTCTGCACTGCTGGTAGCCCGATCCCGCAGCTGAAACACTTTTAAGAGACGGTCCTGGCGCTTGCTGGTCTTTCTTGGGCGCCCTGGAGCCTTTTTGGCAACAATGGAACCTCTCTCCTTGAAGTTCTTGATGATGCGATAGATTGTTGACTGAGGTGCAATCTTTCTAGCTGCGATACTCTTCCCTGTTAGGCCATTTTTGTGCAGTGCAATGATGACTGCACGTGTTTCTTTAGAGATAACCATGGATAACAGAAGAGAAACAATGATGCCAAGCACCAGCCTCCTTTTAAAGTGTCCAGTGGTATCATTCTTACTTAATCATGACAGATTGATCTCCAGCCCTGTCCTCATCAACACCCACACCTGTGTTAATGGAGCAATCACTGAAACGATGTTAGTTGGTCCTTTTAAGGCAGGGCTGCAATGATGTTGAAATGTGTTTTGGGGGATAAAGTTCATTTTCTAGGCAAATATTGACTTTGCAAGTAATTGCTGTTAAGCTGATCACTCTTTATAACATTCTGGAGTATATGCAAATTGCCATTATAAAAACTGAAGCAGTAGACTTTGTAAAAATTAATATTTGTATCATTCTCAAAACTTTTGGCCATGACTGTATATACAAAAGATAGCATACAGAGTAAAGTAAGTAACTGTCACCAAAGCTGTGTCACTAACCAACGACATTACAGAGAATTAAAGGGAAAAGAAACACTAAATTACTTTGCTATACAATTTGTGCCACAGTCAAGAAAGTATGAAATTGGATGTACATTAGTATGGGTACTTCATGGGATCAGGAAGAAATCTGGAAGCCAGTTTTGCAAAATAATGCCGAAGGTTTTTAATGGACTACATGTTTCTAGAGTGTATCCATTTCTTTTTCAGGTCCATATTGTTCGTACCACCAGGGGCGTACATAGAAATCATTGGGCCCCATAGCAAGAATCTGAATGGGGCCCCTAACCCCGCCCACTACCCCGGCCCATCCCACATGCTGCCCTGGCTCCTCCCATGCCACACCCCCATTTGCCAATAAAGAAATGTATACATGAGCTACTGATTTTTTTTTTTTTTTAATTAAGGAGACGTTATACTGAATGGGGGCAGCCACAAGGATGGATTATACTGTATATTATACAGCATAGTGTACGGATTATATTTTATATTATACAGTATGGTGTAGGGATTATACTGTATACTATACAGCATGGTGTACGGATTATACTGTATACTATACAGCATGGAGTATGGATTATACTGTATACTATACAGCATGGAGTACGGATTATACTGTATATTATACAGCATGGAGTACGGATTATACTGTATAGTATATAGCATCGTGTACGGATTATACTGTATATTATAAAGCATGGTGTAGGGATTATACTGTATATTATAAAGCATGGTGTAGAGATTATACTGTATATTATAAAGCATGGTGTAGGAATTATACTGTATATTATACAGTATACGGATTATACTGTATATTATACAGCATGGTGTATGGATTATACTGTAGATTGTATAGCATGGTACAGGGATTATAATATATACTGTACAACAAATGCATGGCGGTTACACCATGCCGGACAATATAACCCCTGCGCCACGCTATACAATATACAGTATATACACAGTGTAGAGGTATAATGTATATTGTCTGGCACAGTGTATGCATATACCCACACACATACATACACATACATACACACATACATACACACATACACACACATGAAACACATAAATACTTACAGTTACTTGTCTCTTGTACCGCCGACGCCACTCTGGAGGGGGCTGGGGCCTTGATCTTCTTTCCCCTCTTTGCCGCGCTGCACAGGTCCTCCTCGTCCAGTAGCAGCGCGGCATGAGGGAGGAGGAGGGGCAAGCATGGAGCGCACAGGAACGTCCGGGCGGTCCTGCGGTGAGCGGAGGAGAGCAGGCCAGGAGAGGCCTAGAGCGTAGGCAGGGCAGGACGCATCTTAATGATGCCGAGTAGGGGGCGGGGCCTCCCGTGCGCTCCGGGCCCCTCATGTGCCGGGGCCCCATAGCAGTGGCGTGGTCTGCCTCTATGGGTGGTACGCCACTGCGTACCACCAAGGATATGTTTTGCTGGTCCTAAGATTATTGGGACATAATGTTGGTTTCTTCGTAAATCATAGTCCTTGTGGGCTTGAGTATTATAATAATCTGGATTCATTCGATTCCTGGCACATTGCTGACTAAGCCAAAGTGAAATATAAAGAGCTTTCAAATGCTTGTATGAAACTGTAAAGCTGGTAACAGTGGTCCTGCTCCTATTTAATATTGTGCATGTCATATTAATCAAGAAATGTGTGTTCACTTCGCTGTATTTTAAGTCACTTTTGGGAACTCTTGTGATGGAATCAGAAATGAGAACAGTAGCTTGGTGAGATACTTCTTCCTCCAGAAAACAGCCATATTAGTCCACTGAGGTCAGAAATGTTGAGGTATAAAGACAGAACAGCAGCAGCAGTAAACAGTGATCTTGGTAGGGGCACAGTTGGCTGGAGTAGCCTTACATGCATTGTCCAGCTTTCAAGCACCTTTAGGCAGCGTCTCTCCACACATGACCTCTGAAGGGAAGCATACTTACTTGCTCCCTGTTTTCCTCCCTCAGTTATGGTTCATTTGGCCCACGGCTGTGTTCACCGCACACTAGGCCCAGCTTGTAAACTTCAGTAATGGACGGGGGACTGGTTGCAGCCGTGAAATGTCTTCTATGTGGCAAGTGACCCTGTGACATGCCATTTGGGGCACACATCACTGCTGCAACCAGTCATTTTCTGCAGCAGTACATGCAGGGGGTGGGATTCAAATTTTTAACAACAGGTTCCCTACTCAACGGCGGACACGTGGCACCACCACACATGTTTACATATACATACACCATATATATGCAACACACAGAAATACACCATATACATGGTGCAAATATATAAATATACTATATATACACTACACACAAATACCACCCAACTTTTAAAAAGCCTAAGGAGCTAAACTATGGAATTGAAGATCTCCAGCTCATCTCCAGCTGCCGCTGTAATTTTAACAACCGGATCTGGAGAATCTGAGGGAACTGGCTGCATTCTATGCCTGAGTACATGTGGCCCCTGCCCATTTCAGAAATGTATAATCTGTGGCTGAAGTGCGGCAAACATAGTGGTGGAACAAAGGAGCAGGAACTGAGTAGTAAGGAGCAGATATGTTTGCTTCACCCAATAGATCTAGCAGGGAGGGGGGCTGCCCAAAAGTGCTTGAAAGCTGGACAACCCATTCAATGTTGTCAGTGGCTCCAAAAAGACATAAAAAAGTTGACTAGAATACTGGTTCTGGGCCATCCCAGGAAGGCAATGATTCTGATACTGATTCTTATAGCCATTGTTCTCCTTAACATCATTCCCACATGGGTGCACATACCCAAAGTGGGGCCCCAAATCTTGAAATATTGGACAAGAAGTCTAAGGCCTCTTTCACACGAGCGTCACGGATTCAGTCCGGATGCGTTCAGGGTGCGTTCCGGAAAATCCGCACGCATCTGCACCAATCCGCACGCGATTGCGTACGTTCGTTCAGTTTTTTCCACGCGGGTGCAATGCATTTTGATGTGTTTTTTACACGCGTGATAAAAAACTGAATGTTTACAAACAACATCTCTTAGCAAACATCAGTGAATCACGCATTGCATCCGCACTTGCGTGCGGATGCAATGCGTGATTCACCGAGACCCATTCACTTCAATGGGGCCAGGGCTGCGTGAAAAACGCAGAATATAGAACATGCTGTGATTTTCACACAACGGCGAACTGATGTGTGAAAAACATCGCTCATGTGAAAAGACCCATTGAAATGAATGAGTCAGGATTCAGTGCGGGTGCAATGCGTTCGCATCACACATTGCACCCACGCGGAAATCTTGCCCGTGTGAAACGGGCCTAACAGGACTTTGTAGTCACAGACAGCGGTTGCAACCACCTAAACAATGCTGTCTTCAATAGTTTAACTAGAGCCCTCTATGGTGCAGACAGCCTGCGGAAATTGAGGGGGCACAGGACGCTCACAGTGGGGGCGCAGGATGATCACAGTGGGGGCGCAGGATGCTCACAGTGGGGGGCGTAGGATGCTCACAGTGGGGGCGCAGGACGCTCACACGGGGGCGCAGGACGCTCACAGTGGGGGCGCAGGACACTCACACGTGGTTCAGGACACTCACACGTGGTGCAGGACTCACAGAGTGGGGGCGCAGGACGCTCACACAGGGGGCGCAGGACTCTCACACAGGTGGTGCAGGACTCACACACAGGGGGCAGAGGACGCACAGAGTGGGGGCGCAGCATGCTCACACAGGGGGCGCAGGACGCTCACACAGGGGGCGCAGGAGGCTGACACAGGGGGCGAAGGAGGCTGACACAGGGGGTGCAGGACGCTCACTTAAGGGACAGGGCAGGGCTGTTACAATGAAGGTGTGGACTTACCAGCCAGAAAGGGAACAGGCCTGATGCTTTCATTAGAGAGGGTTCTGGGAGCAGCCAGCAGTCCAGAAGCTGAGGTCAGAGCCAGCAGAAGGCCCAGTCATGGAGTCTGGTTTGGGCCTCCAGCCTGGAGCGGTGTAGGCAAAGGATGGGGGCAGAGCTCTGTTAGCTCTGAACATCGATGTCTGTGGCAGCAGGATTCTGGAGGTTCCGTGAGAGGGGGAAACTGTGCTGGGTTGATAGCAGCAGAACGCTGCTGCTAACTGCCAATCAGGGAGCAGGGGGAGGAAACTGAACTTTCAGACAGCAGGGGGCCCCTTTTGGAGAGGGGGCCCTGGGCAGTTGCGCTGTTTGACCCCCCACCCCCACCCCCAACGCCGGCCCTGCACATACCATGTGTGCAACCTTTGCAGTTGCACAAGGGCTCATCATAAAAACAGAATCCTACTGCACATAAGAGTCTAAACTAATGAACTTCATAGTTCACAATTACAGTACCTTAAAAAAGTACTCATACGTACCTCTTTTCCACATTTTTGCATGTTACACCCACAAGAAGTGTGGTATGCATTTGTATTCAGCCCCCTATATTTTGACACCCCTAAATAAAATCCAGTGTAACAGAAGTCATCTAATTAATAAATAGACTCCACCTGTAACTTATTCTCAGTATGACTGTTCTTTGAAGGCCTCAGAGGTTTCTTAGAGAACATTAGTGATCAAACATGATTAAATTAGTGGTCATGAAAACCAAGGAACACACCAGACAGGTCAGGAATAAAGTTGTAGTGAACTGGTAAGCAGGGTTAGGTGATAATGATAAAGAAATATCCCAAGCTCTGAACATCTCACAGAGCACTGTTTAATCCACTATCCAAAAATGGAAGGAGCATGTCACAACTGTAATCCTACCAAGAGAAGGCTGTCCACCTAAACTGACAGGCAAGGGGACCAGTAATTAGAGAAGCATCCAAGAGGCCAATGATCATTCTAGAAGAGCAGAGATCTACAGCTTAGGTGGAAGAATCAGTCCACAGGACAACTATTAAGCGTGTACTCCACAAATCTGGCCTTTATTAAACATTTTTAAAACCATGTATCCTTTTCTTTTTACTTTACACATACAGTAGTTGCTACTTTGTGTTTGTCTATTACATAAAATGGACTGGCTACAATGGGTCAGTGCTCAGTCCAGGTGCTATCCATTCTATCCTCAGACAGCACGTGGATAAACATCACTCATCTGAATGACCTTTTGAAAGTGGTCTCATCACAGACAACCCCATTACTGCCAACAGTCCCGAACTTGCAGACACTGCCCCTAAAATTTGGGCTGTCCTGTGCTTAAAGTGGGCAGAGGCTTATGTAAAGCCCACCCATAAATGGTTGGCTCCATATTGTTTTGGGATATTCAGGGGCAATTTCTCAGAAATTTACCAACTATAAAACTGGTAAGTATGCAACCCCTTTTTAAAAAGTGTCCCTCTAGCCAGTTTGTGAGTAACCATGGATTTCACTATCAACACCCCTGGCAAACAGGTGTAGCCCACCATGGGCTACTAAAAAGATGTGTAGTATTGCATGGCAACCGTTTAGATAAATGGTCATCCTTACAATACAGGTATGGCTAGAGTCTACAAGAACAGGTGACGCTCTTAAAAAGCTGTATAACAGGGCAGATTCCTAGAATACGGTCTAAATACGGTCTTGATCAGACAACCCCTTTAAGGGTCTAGTTATAACCAAGGCAAAAAAATACATAGTATTGTATGGCAATCATCGATTGACTTGAATAAGGTGGTAATATTTGCCTAATTGTCATTGTAGGAAATTTAGAAGTGATGCAATCTGGAATTACAGATGAACTGAGAGCCTCAGCAGCAGCTACAGCATGAATCCGGCGATAAATGTTACACTTCCATCTCACACAGTGTCATCTAGTGGCTGTATAGTGAAGTACAGCTCTGCAATAGCCCATAATGCAATAGTCTGCCTGGCTATATAGCTGTATCCACTGGTGTGCTATCCACTGATATTCTTGTCATCAAAGTTAAATGGAAAATACATAGATACAGTGTTAGCCAGTAAAATTATATGTAAAAACTAAACAAAATTGTCAGTTGCACCTGATGCATGCTATTTCTACTTTGCACAGACCATATAAAAATGGTAGTGATTTACGAACCTATGTATTTGCCTGTCTGTAAAACTTAGATTTAGCAGCCAATAAATTTATTTGAAAGCCCTTGCTAAGAAACAGGATATTTTGTCCTCTCCAGTATTTCTAAATTGGTTATTTTCCCTTCCTCAAACGCCTAAATGTAAAAAAGAGGTAGTATGTGCGTCTTTTTTATTTATCCTCAGTGAGAGACATTTATCAGCACCAGAAAACTGGCATCAAAAAGTCACAAAGTTTAGCACACAACCCATTTGTGTAAAAGTTTGTGACTTTTTGGGGGTTTTGCATCTAAACCACTTTTCCAACAAGACGGTGGGGAGTAGCTAGTGCAGGGCCAGGCACAGATGCACCAAAATTACTACGAAACATGCATCTCTGAAGGGATAGATCAAGACTGTTGTGTGAAACCCTGGTCTTTTTAAAAGGGTTTCAGATTCAGATATTGAAGGCCTCAGGATGGGATTGATATCCTCAGGATGGGTATCAATATGAGATCGGCGGTGGTCCGATCAACGGTCACGTGACCTTTTTGCAGTTCGGTCCAATTCAAGTGAACGCGATAAAGCTGCAGTACCAAGAACAGCCACTATACCATGTATGGCACTGTGCTTGTCATAGAATGAAGATGCTCACCTGAGCACTGCCGGCGTCAGCAAGCAACTGAATATTTAATTCCTAGAAAAACTCTTGAATGAACCTTTGCTAGGTATCTCACATCAAAAAGCTGATCGGTGGGGGTGCCGAGAGTCGGACCCCTCTTGAGCTGATATTTATGACTTAGGGCTCATGCACACGAATGTATTATTCTTCCTTCCATTTTTTACAGGTCTGTATGCGGAGCCATTAATTTCAATGGGGCTTAAAAAAATGGAAATGACTCAGCGTGCATTCCATGTCCGTATGTCCGTTCCACCAAAAAAATAGAACATGTCCTATCTTTGTCCATTTTTTTGGACAAGGATAGGCATTGTTACAATGGATCCGCAAAAAAATGGATGCAACACGGATGTCATCCCTTTTTTTGGCAGATCTGTGCTTTGCAGACAGCAAAATACATACGGTTGTGTGCATAAGCCCTTATCCTGAGGATAGGACATCAGTCTGAGTCTTAGGAAACCCCTTTAAATGTCCTCCATTGTGTATAAAGCATGTGGAGTTACCTAATTACCCAATTAATGGGTATCTACTCGTACACAGGACACTGTCAGATAGTCAATCAGTCTATAGTTTGCTGTAGATTGGCGACATGTTGAGTTATTTCCGTTCCTAACGTCTAAAAAAATTCCTATGGGCAGGACGTAAGTTATTGAGATTCATCTACTGTATTTGTAATGTGCTCACTGCCCTATAAAAGCAAATCAAGTGTAACAGCTACATTGGAGGTCAAGTCTTTCATGAGACACAACCATTCTTGGAACAATCCTAATCACTTTGTGGTGAAAAGCTAAATGCCTTAGGCATCGTTTTATATTCCTTCACCTCCCTATTTGTTCATCCTCCCAATCATTGATTTAATAACCAGAAAATTACACAACGGTCATCTATACTCTTCAAATGAAATACAAATTCAATAAACTATTCTTTTCTCATCAATACATGTGAGAATGTTACACTGTGATCCAGGATGAGAAGGTTAACCCCTTTGGCACTGCTTACAGTTTTCTGTTATGTCTGAAAATCTGTCACAGTGCTATAAAAAAACTGCCATTGTTTTAGATAGGCTTTTCAGAATTTAAATATTGATGACCTATCCTCAGGACCAGTGTCGGATTGGGATGCCTAGGGCCCACCAGTAAAATTCATTCTGCGGGCCCACTGTACAGTGACATGCAAATATTACCTGGGGCTCACCTTTCTCGGGGGCCCACCAGGGGATTCCCCTGTTCCCCTGTGGGCCAGTCCGAGCCTGCTGAGGACAGTTCATCTATATCTGATCAGTGGGGGTCTGACTCCTGGCAACTTTGCTGATCAGCTGTTTGAAGAAGTCGCTGCTCTTGGGTCAGCGTCACAGACCTATGATATCACATTCATTGGTCACGTGGCCTTTCTGCAGTTCGGTCCCATTCAAGTGAATGTGATAAAGCTGCAGTACCAAGAACAGCCACTATACCATGTATGGCACTGTGCTTGTCATAGAATGAAGATGCTCATCCGAGCACTGCCGGCGTCCGCAAGCAACTGAATATTTAATTCCTAGAAAAATTCTTGAATGAACATATGCTAGGAATCTCACATTTTCAGAAGGAGAAACTTCTGTACTGTGTCAAAAGGGTTTCAGTGCTCATTAGATCTGTCAGTGCTGGTTGAATATCACAAGCTCCAGTGTGATCTTTTTACATGTACTTATCAAAAGTTAATTTAATTTTGATTACACTTCCAGTTAAAAAATAATATTATAGTGTAGCCTCCCAGAGTGGTTTCATATATTACATGCTATAAATCATGGTATGTAATCCCCCCCCCCCCCCCCCCCCCCATACTCAAAGTCTTGCTATTGTTCCAAGCATTATTTCTTACACTTCACATATTTACAACTCCAGGTTTGCAGATCACCAAGAAAAGGATTCATATAATGTGTCTTGCACATGAAAGACACCTTAATACAGGAAAACACATAGAGGTTATCAGATCATTGTGATGCAGGATATAGTTATGGCCAAATATTAAAAGACTGACACATATTTAGGTTTTCACAACGTTTGATGCCTCAGTTTTTATGGTGGCAGTTTGGATTAACTCTAGATTGTTATGACGAGTGATCTGATGAAATGCAATTCATTGAACAATCATTCTTTGCCATGAAAATTAACAATCACAAAAACACCATTTCCACTGCATTTCAGCCTTCAGCCCTGCCACAAAATGACCTGCTAAGGCCAGAGTCACACTTGCATTGTGGCTTTCCGGTTTTGAGACCTGGCAGAGGCAAAAGTGATAACTAAGTGGTTTAGTGAATAAAACATTGAAATCTTGGGTCCATGGCCAGGAAACTCCCAAGATCTTAATCCCATTGAGAATCTGTAGTCAATTCTCAAACAGCGGGCGGACAAAGACACAGAGCACTGGTTGGGCAAAAATGGGTTGCTATCAGTCAGTATTTGCCCCAAATATTAATCTCTAGCAAGTCTTGAAAAAGAAGGGTCAATACTGTAAATATTGAGATTTTGCATAAACCTAATGCATTTGTGAATAAAAGTAAATAAACTTATGAAATTCTTATAATTGTAATTAAGCATTCCATAGAAACAGAGAAAATGATCTAACAACACTGTAGGAACCATCTGAGGAGCTGGTGTAGAGGACATGAGTGGTAGTGGACCTGATAAAATGTTGTGTCACTGTGAACTACCTCAGGCTATTGCTCCTTGGAGATCTGTACTGTGGAATTATAAAACTAAAGAAGAAGGTCAGAATTAAACATAACAAAGTCTTTCTTACTAAGTGCAACAAAGAAAGAACTTTATATACATTTAATAACATCAATTTCCAAGTGCAGTTCTCTCTGGCACCAGCAAGGAACCTGGAGGCAGGGTGGACTGCCGCAGTTCATCATGTAGGTCGCGCTTGCCTAGTAATGTTCTGGGTGATGGGTGTCTTAGTCATAGTCTTTTACCTTACAGTAGTGTTTATAGATGCTGGTTCTAACTATTCACTCTTTTGTCAAACTTCTCAAGACATCACTTGAGGGAAATTATTGATTGTTCTCTCTAGAGAATCTCTCCAGGAGCAGGAGCTTTGAAGGTTGCTTCCTCTCCTCTCTACATTGGCAGGGAAAAGGACCAGCACACTCCTACAAAGAGGGCATGAACAGGGTGGATAGCCCTGTTTCTTGTCAACCTTTGCCAACTATTCCTTGCTGGTAGTTACAACCGGAAGCAAACAGTAAAATACCTAAGGCATAACAATATACAATTTGTAGTACCCCCAGGTCTAGGGTACTACAATTTATCCAGCAAACTTTGTGAAAAGCAAAATTTGTATCAGTCTCAAAACTTTTAGCCACACCTCTAACCCAGTACCGATCAATTCTAGCCCAAATCCAAACAATCCCCTTTGTGCCTCGTACGGTAGTTATTCCCCTTTAGTGCCTCTGCATAGTAGCAGTTTCCCATTAGTGCCCCTACACAGTAGTTATGCCCCTTTAGTGCCCCTTCACAGTAAAATGCGCTGTTAGTGTCCCCTCACAGTAGATATGTCCCCTTAGTGTCCAACAAAATGGTTATGCCTCTTTAGCGGCTCACCATTTATGGCCCCACACACTAGTTATGCTCCCTCAGTGACCCCTCACAGTAAAAATGAACATTTAGTGCTACCCCCACTATAGTGCTGCCCCTATTGTGCTCCCTCACAGTAAGGCGTCTCCCTAAAAGTTCCCTTCAGTGTGCCTTTGCAATAATGCTGCTCCCTTAGTGCCCCTTTACAATAGTGTTACTCCTTTAGTGCCCCCTTATAATAGTGCTGCCCTCTTAGTACTCTTTTCACAATTGTGATCCTTCTTTTATGTCCCCTCACAATAGTGCTGCTCCCACAGTGCCCCCTTTGCAAGAGTGTTACCCCCTTAGGGCCCCCTCACAATAGTGCTGCCCCTTAGTGCCCCCCTCACAATAGTGCTGCCCCTTAGTGCCTCGCCTACAATAGTGCTGCACTTTAGTGTCCCCTTACAATAGTGATATCCCTTTGTGTTCCATTACAATACTATTGTCCAATGCCCCTCCTCCTCCTTACAATACTGCACTTTTACAATAGTATAATTATAAAATGTCCATTCTCTTTCCCTCATGGGTAGTCTTTCCATTAAAGGGGTTCTCAGAGAATTAAGAAGATGAAAATTCTTAAATATTGCTAAATATATTCCCAAATACAATAAAATGGCTTATTTTATCTAGAGAGCAAACATTAGGAGAAATAAAATGGCCACAGTCCTATTAGTACACACAAAACTTGTCCTAATCCCAATGGAGGATAAGTTACTTTAGAACACTGAGCTAAAGACCTGCCTCATCCTCTGTTGTGGTCTACGTATTAGGGATTGTGATCCTTAATACAGCTGATAAGATCTTCAGCTGAATCTCTGTAGGAATGGAGTTCATGAGGAGACATAAAGTACAGAGAGGACCGACAGGACAGACTGTGGTAATGTGGGGCTGTGGTAATGGAGACTGCATACAAGTTCTGCTGCTGATTATCCACACCTCACCTCCTCTCTGTACTTCATGTCTCTGTACCTCATGAACTCCATTCCTACATTCAGCTGAAGATCATATTAAATTGTATTCAAGATCATACCGGTAATCTCTGACAAGCAGAGCAAAGGAGGCTGAGGCAGTTCTTTAGCTCAGTGTTGTGAAGTAACTTGTCCTGCTTTGTGATTAGGACAGGTTTTGTCTGTACTAATAGGATGGCAACCATTTTATTTCCCCGGAGGATTGCTCCCCAGACAAAACAATCCAATATATTAATAACTAATAAAAGGTATTAGCTTTCAGCCTCAGGGATGAAGGTTCCCTGGACTAAGCTTCTCTTCAAGCCTACTTCTCAGGAGTTCACACATGCATGTGTTGCCTCTAGCTGTGCTGACTAGACACTGTCTCAGGGATGAAGGTTCCCTGGACTAAGCTTCTCTTCAAGCCTACTTCTCAGGAGTTCACACATGCATGTGTTGCCTCTAGCTGTGCTGACTAGACACTGTCTCCCTTCTACAAGCCAGAGGGGATGGAGGTCCAGCCCATCTCCTGGTAACCTAACTAGGACCGCCAATGTTAACTATTTGTTGCCCATACCTAACCATTAGAGGTACATATTGCATAAACGGATAAGTGCTTTAACATTTTAGTGTTAGCATAAGGTTAACACTTTAGAACTTAACCCTGATCTACTGGGTCATTGCATACATGTTCTGGGTAATGAGCAGTGCTGCCTCTCTGATGCTACATGCCAGAAGGAGGTGCCTGCCCCATTTATTACATTAACTTTCTAAGTAATGAAAAGATTTGACCACTAGATGGTGAGACTGCACCACAAGTGGGAACATTGCTTTACTCAGGGGAAAGTTCCAGAAGAAGTAGGATGGGCCTGGGCTGCAGTAGCTGCTGGAGCAGGGGTACAGCCATAAACACTAGAGCTATTCCCTGTGACCAAGAGCCAACTATGACCAGAGGGGCTGCTGCACCAAGGGAAAAATGCCTGCCCCAGCCATATAGGAGCAGGCACGGAGGAAGCTGTCTCCAATAAAAGTGGCACAGTAGCATTGTATGCATTGCATATCCCTAACAGAAGGGCTGCAGACCATGCCAAATGATCAAGGCCAAGCAGACCATGCCTGGAGCTTAACCCTGGCAAGGGACGTGAGTAGCAGTCACTGCAGCTGCAGTGACTCAAAGAGGCCAGAAACGTGAGTGACAACCCAATGGGGTGGGAGGAGAGGGGTTCTTCCTCCCTGTAGGTGTGTCACCAAAGGTGCAATGATCTGCAAGAGATGGCTGCAGAATCTGCAGATGCGACTCACTGCAGCCAAGCCAAAGGTAACCAAAGTCTAGGTGAAAGCTGGGTCCTTTGAGAGAATAAGCAGCATGAAAAGGGAACACAATGCCTTGGTCCATGTGTCAGCTCCGAGAAACACGTAATTTTGAAGGGGCAGGTTGACTGCCTGAAGTGTGACAACTGCAAGTAAGTAGAGATCCTGAACTAGTCACTTGGTGCAGAAAGCCATTAAATCTGTAGCAGGGAGGGAGTATCCACTTGGAACTAAAGAATGAATTGTAAATAATAAAGATGTCTGTGCCTTTATGAGATGTACTTGTACCATTCTGTGAGAATACACAAGCAAGTGAGCCTTTTAGTGAAAAAAAGTCATGTGTACTATACCTTTAAGAGATTGTAAGCCATCATGATATACACAGTCGAATCACATTGTTATGACCAGTTCCTACTTTTGACCTAGGCAGCATGTAGTTCATGAAAGAAGTCATGTGTGTTGATCTGGCTTGGTGGGTCCATAAGATGTGCGATAGGCTGTCTGCACACATATCCCTTGTTGCTGTGAAGGGAAAAAGAGGCGATTAATCAAAGTTACAAAAAAGGATGCTTATTGGCTTTCAGGCCAAGAGTGACAATATTTGAAACTGCGCAGTTTCTGAACTGTTCATGTGCTGCTGTGATTAAAGTGTATCATGAGTGGATAAATTGCAGCATTGTGAATAAGAGACATGGAAAGTGCACCACATACCATTGATGTGAGGGGTGACTTTTGACTATGGGGGTATGTGAGGGCGGATCGACATGCTACAGTAAAGCATCTCACAGCTAAGGCTACTTTCACACTTGAGTTTGCAGGATCCATTTGTGAGATCCGTCACAGGCTCTCACAAACGGTCCTAAACTGATCAGTTTTTCCGTAATACATTCTGAGTGGAAAAGGATCCGTTCAGAATGCATCAGTTTTGCTTCAGTTCAGTCTCCATTCTGTTTTGGAGGTGGACACTAAAACGCTGCCTGCAGCGTTTTGGTGTCTGCTTGACGGAAACGGATCTAAACGGATCCGTTTTCTCAGACACAATAGAAAACAGATCCGTCCTCCATTGACTTTCAGTGGAGTTCATGACAGATCCGTCTTGGCTATGTAAAAGATAATACAAACGGATCCGTTCAGAACGGATGCAGACGTTTGTATTATCATGACGGATGCGTTCGTGAGAGCCTGGACGGATCTCACAAACGGGTCCTGCAAACGTAAGTGTGAAAGTAGCCTAAGATGAACGAGGAGGCTATCAGACATGTGTCTAAGACAAAAGTTCAGTAAGCCCTATTGCGTATGGGACCCTGAAGCAGACGGACAGGAACTGCACCTGTGCTAACAAAGTTGCATTAGTAAAATCAGAACTGGGCCTCTGCTGATTGACAAAGGGGTGCCTTCTGCAATCACTCATGTTTTCTGCCTCATCAAACAGATGGACATTGGCAAGAAACATCAGAGATCAAACATCAGAGATCAAACACCCTACAACCATTCCTGGAAGAACACAAGCTGGTAGTGGCAGCATTATGGATGAGCAATGTTTTAAAAAAATGTGTCTGCTTCGCCGAACTTTGTAAAGAAATTTGATTTGTTACAAATGACTTCATCAAGAATCGCCTACTATTGTATGGAGCAGGCGCAATAACGGAGAACGATGATTGCACCGCCCCCCATCATATTCAGCGTTCAACGCTGATTGCAGCATCGGAGACTCATATTTAGGTGCTCAGGGGTTAATCTGGGGTTAAAAACAAATTTATACTCACCTCATCCACTTGGGTTTTCTTCAATCAAGACGGGAGCGGACGGCCTCTCTGTGGGCAAGGGGATAAGGTGAGTATAATTTTTTTTGCTTTTTTTAAACCATCGTTTTAGTAAAAATTGATTTGCTACCACAAAGAGAGATGAAATTTGGCTTCATGGTGAATCAAATCTTTCCTGAAATTTGGATCCACTTTCGATATTTTGATTCGCTCAACACTATGGACTGGGGAACATTTTTGTGACATTCTCATTTGTGTATGAGTCCAACTTTGCAGATCATATACACCCACACATGCTGATTGCCTTCCCTGGGGCGTATGGGATCTAACAGCAAGACAATGCAACATGCCACATGGCTAGAAATGTCCAACATTGGTTAGAAGAGCTTCTAAGTACCACCCTGGGACCTTAATTCACCAGATTTGAACCCGACTGAGCATCCATGGGACCACCTCGATCATTGTGTTAACTCTATGGATCCTCCCCTACGCACCCTCCAGCAGCTGTGGGATGCACTGCAGTCAGCATGGCTCCTGGGACAACCCATCAGGACCTAACTGAGTCACTCCTGGCCGTCTAGCTGCTGTCAAGCCGTATATGGCGATAACTCTGGATATTAGCTGATGGTCATAATGTGACTCGACAGTGTACATGCCCTCACTGAGAGACTCTAACTGTATGTGTGTTTATGCAACATTCAAGTAATGCACCCCTATGCAAAGTTTTATATATAAATGTATAGTAAAGTTGTGTTATATGCTTCATTTTACATGCCTCCGCCTGTCTTATTTCAATAGAACCCATAAGAGTGTACATCCCACCACTATCCATGCAGACGCACTTCTTACATGACCAAAGAACCCCAGTTAGATACTATTCTTTTATGAATACATTGCAGCTGGGAAGACACTTTAAAATAAATTGAAAGCTGTGTAGCTGTGAACATGTCCTAATATTAGATGGGCACTCGCTGAGGAGCGGAAAAGAAGAGTGCGCTTTTATGTCAGCTTAATAGGGGCATATATGGACAAAATTATCCATTGCATTCTAATCCGTCATGGCCTCTTCAGCTACGTTTTACACAGTATAATTAAATCCCAAATGTGAAAATGACCATGGATACAAAATAGATATTATTAAATGCAAAGCTTGTTTCATGCTCTGCTACATCAAGTTCTTTGGTCGGGAAGAAAATTACTTGTCAGATTTACAAACTATATATAAAGAAAATATGGCTGAAACGGGTGCTTTTAAATCACTGACAACAATCCAGCCAGGAAGTCAATCTGATCATCTCCAGGGATGTCATTATAGTGGATACGGAGATCTCTGCTGGGCCTTAATGCTTGATGGAGACCAATGACCCCTCTACCACAACACTTTATATGGGATATGAATCTGCTTTGGGGGCCCTGGTACAGGTTTTGCATAGGAGCCAAAATGAAATTATGTCTCTGAGCATCTTTTTCATAAGGCAGACTCATTAACAGCAGCTTTTTGATGGTTTCCAGGAAGTAAAAACAACTGAAAAAAGCAACAAGCAGTACGTAACTACAGATGTAGCAAGTATTAATAAAGGGAATGCGTTATCAGAAAATATCCTATTGTTTAAATGACATTTATGTTTAATATATTTTTAAAGAATTTTCGATAATGCTATTTTTAATTTTCTATTTTAATATCTATATTTAGAAGAAGAGAAAATCATTGCACTCCGGTATTTCAAATAAGGTGTATGATTTATTATCCTTTACAGCAGGGGTGCACAACGTTTTCCGGTTGGGGGCCACATTGCCAGACTGAAACAATGATGAGGGCCGAAAATAAAATTTTAAGGGGTATTAAGAACTAAAATACTGTATTTATGGCATATTGAACGTACAGTATATACCATTAATGACTAGTTACACTTCCAGGGCTCCCATCTAATGGGAGAATACATGAAAAATACATGTGAGCAGCCACAATACATAGACATACATGTCTGCCTCCAGATGGTTGGGGGCCGCAAAGAATGCTATCAAGGGCCGCATGTGGCCCCCGGGCCGCAGGTTGTGCACCCCTGCTTTACAGTGACATCAATACTTCTGATCCAGTAAATTATATCATAGTAATTTTTTCACAGTTATTTACCGAAGGTTTCGGCCCAGGTGGACCTTCAGCGGTGTAATCTGTATAGGAAATGTGGCACTGGAGAAGGCTGGATCACATTTTGCAGAAACCTGACGTTCATCCCTAAAAGCAATTTTCTTAATGCTGTGTAAATGCTATTAAGAACAATTATGTTTACGAAATAGAATTAAAATATAATTCAAAAATCTGCAATCAGCAATCTGCAATCAGAAAATAAACAGATTAAAAAAAGGATATGTGCTTCTATCTGATTTTAACTGGCATATAACATTTTTGGTGACACATTTCCTTTAAATATCCTACCACAAAATCTGTCACCCATCAACCCCTCTCCCCACAACTCAGTTGGATGAGATTGATATTTTATTATGTGAAATCCCTTAGGAGGATGAAAATTGCCTACCATCATGTTCCATATTGTATGACTGCTGCTGCTGTCATCACCGCCGCATTGCCAGGACCATTACCCCTACACAGAAGCCACTACTACTACTAACCATACACATCCACACCCACATCTATAGCCTTGCCATTTCCTTGCTATGCTGCTACTCCTGCCGATACTATTGTTCCACATGCCACTATTACATATAAACACATTAGACCTTACCTAAGGGATAATTCTTCAAGGCTTGTTCATAACAAGCCTCAGTTTCTTCTGACAATTAACACTGTATAAATACTGTATGGCATCTGACCCTGTTAAGGCATAATTTTTGAGCTCATGTTCCGAAAAAACTAATGTTTGTTCATTAACATTTGTGTTTGTATAAACAGAGGCAAGCACCTGCAAAATTAAGGCATAATTTTTGGTAGCTTGGCCCCAATAACAACATTTTTTTCCCCATAACACCATGTGTGGTTAAACACCATATGCCCCAAATAAGAGACAATTTTTGGAATGTTTCTAATATGAAAAAGCATAACAAATGCAACTGCAACTTGCAGCTGACACCCCAGGGCTCTATATAAATCGCGTCCCAGGTGTAGGAAATGCCAAGTGTTATAGTGATGCAGCCTAAATGTCTCTTTATGTGTGTCACGGTGCTCCTACCTGGATACAGCTGGACCCTGGCTTTGGCTCCAGACCTTGAGATAAAGTTCAATGGCAGCTTTACTTGAACAAACGTTTCTACAAACAGGTTTCTGGTTTTATCTTGGTTCCAACAGGCTTTAGCATTAAACTGTCAGGCAAACACAACTCTGCTCTATCATTGTTGCTCTCTGCTGTGCTGACAAGCTAACTGTATAAGGCTACTTTCACATGTCGTAGCTTTGGTCCGGCCACCTCTCGGCAAATTTGCCGTGCTGTGGCCGGAACCGTGGCCTGTCCCCATTATAGTGAATGGGGCCGGAGCGTAGTTCCGGCCCCACACGCGCACCAGCGACAGCATGGATCCGGCAGGCTGTTCACCTGCCGGAACATTCTGCCGGAATCCACTGCCGCTAGTGTGAAAGTAGCCTTCCTTGCTTCTTCTGGATGCTGAACTTCTCTCTATAGTCGGACTTAGGCTATGCCAGAGAACTATGCTCCTGGCTTCTGAGGCTTCAGGGTTTTGCCTCCATGGCCAGCAGAGACGTGCCCTTGCACACCTTCCCTTAGCAGGGGGTAAACCTAGACTATAACTAACTGGTCCCCACCCTTCCTACATGACATAGTATTAGCCCACTTCTCTCCAGAGGGGGTTTAGAATAGAATGGTTAGCATCATTCTATAAAGTACAGCTCTGCC
The DNA here is from genome assembly GCA_900303285.1 of Rhinella marina. Taxonomy (NCBI): domain Eukaryota; kingdom Metazoa; phylum Chordata; class Amphibia; order Anura; family Bufonidae; genus Rhinella; species Rhinella marina. The sequence continues at coordinate 17,879 of ONZH01019766.1, read as the reverse complement.
ATGTTTGCTGCCACCTGCTGGTGACCAGGCACATTACATATTAAATAGCTGCATAACATTATATAGATGCACATTGTGGTGAACCTGAAACAGAATCTGACATTATTTGCTATTGCTGTCATACTGTTAAAGAGCTTAAGGGGGGGAGCAAAAGGAAAAAGGAAAAATTCAGAAAAAAAGAAACACAAGATCAATTTTAAGGCCAATCCAAGCACTTTGATTTCATGCTACGATGTGCTCCCTTGCCCTGTGCTGGATTGTGCAGGGCAAGGGCTCTTTTATTTACTGGCTAGGGCAGCACTAAAGCCCGCCCATCAGTGCTGGTGACGTCACCGGGCTCACTGCTGGGCAGATGCCTCCGCCTGGCAGAGCCCAGTTCGTCACCGGAACTGGGCAAAATGCTCCAATGCTCTTGTCAGGCAGGCAGCCTGGGTGAAATTCTGGTTATGTCTGGGTTCAGCTCTGAACCCGGAAAACCCCTTTAATATCAATAAATTTACACATCTCTAATATAAAGTTATGTCTGAATATCGTATCGTATACTTTTTTTTTTTAATCCAAAAAGCATGTTTCTATTATGCAAAGGTGATGAAATGTAAAGAAAAAAACTTTCACTTATTTGGTACCTTTGTATTTGCACTGATCCTTAGAATAAAGTTAACTTTTTACCACATGGTAAACCAAGCAAAAAAAAACTGCTGCATCTAACTTTTCCCACAAAAAACAATCCCTTGCATATCCACTGTATATTGACGAAAAATAAATCAGTTATGGAATGCGACAATAAAAAAAGAAAAATATAGATTTTGGGCTTTAACATTCAAAACACATGTGATATAAAAAGGAGTCTATCTAAGAAATGCTAAAGCTCAAAAATTCAAGGTTCTCACCTGCTTCCAGTCACTTGTTCTCATGACTTATGTGGCAAATCACTGTGTTTTAGAGAGTATAGCTCATGCTTATCAGTCCTGTGCTGTATAAAGGGGTTATCTATCCCATCAAAAAAAGTTTCACCTCTCCAAAGGATAGGTGATAAATGTATGATCACCGGGACTCGAACCACCAGGACACCTCACTTTCCCCGGTCACTAGAACTTGGATCTTGAGCTCCCACTTCCAGAGGCCTTGGAGTGGCAGTTATACATGTACATCGCTGCTCCATCCAATGTTTATTGGAATGACGGAAATAACTTAATACATCACTTGGCCTGTCTCAATCACATTGACATTGAATGAGCTGCAGTGTACATGCTCCATTCAGCCTTCTCCAGAAAGGTGGATGGAGATCCTGGTCTAAAGACAGGTGGGGCTCCCAGAGATCATACATATATCACTAATCCTGTGCCCCCAATACTTCCTAATGTTATTCTATTGTTTGCATCTCAAGCATTATTCATAAGACATACTTTGAACTCCAATTCATAAGATCCAAGCTATACAGATAATAGAATGATTTATGTAAAGTGACACTAGATGGCGATAAATGCAATTTGTACAATAGGCAGCTTTTATTATATACACTGGTGATTTACTCTGGATTAACAGAAAAAGAAGAATATAGAAATCACATTATATTGTTATTTGAATGTAACTTTGTATAAGAATTTCAATTTATGAGGCATTAAGGGCTTCTAGAGAGCTCTATAAGTACAACCCCTAGGAGTACTCTAATGGTTGCCATTAGCAGTGATTGTTCTCATCTTTAGAAATCTAGCATCTATTAGAATTGGATATTAGAAAGAGAATAGAATATGAAGAAAACGTCACACTAGAGGACAAATCAGCAACATACGTTCTTCTTATTCTAGGAGGAAACATTCTTTAAAGAGGAAATCCACTTTTATGATGTTCATCAGCTCCGACAGGGCACCTTGAGTGCTCTTACATTGTAACTGCTATGTAATATTTATGTAGCGGCGATCTCGGGGACCTCAGTCGGGGATGTAGTGCTTGTTTATGTAGCCTATTTGTTGTAATCACAACCTGTAGACACTTACAGCTGTAAGGACACCTGGGTACATAAAAATCCAAATCTGCAGCTTTTCCTTAACCCCTTCCCACTCTAAGATATCTACTGTGTGTGTGTGTATGTGTATATATATATATATATATATATATATATATATATATATATATAGTGCTGAGTTCTTGATGTTTTGTGACTAATGGTCGTTTTACATGTGACAATTTCAGCCCAGAATGAGTACCTTTTGACAGCATAAAAGTCAATTTGTTATTGTGTTTACATAGCCCAAATGCAGTGACTCAGGTCACTTTTGATATGTCGTAGAGAAATATCAAAAGTTTTGATCGGTGGAGGTGTGAGCTCTGAGACCCCCGCCAATCTCTAGAATGAGCAGAGGAGCCCTCGCATATTGAGCTCTCTCTCCTCTGTGCAGGAAATGGGCTTAATAGAAGTGTAGGGAATAGAGATGAGCGAACGTGCTCGAAACGAGCACTGTACCGCTTGGCTCCCCTGTGCTCGCATGGGCGCAGGCAGCCGCTTCCGAGGACGGAAGCAGCTGCCTGCGCCCATGCGAGCGCAGGGGAGCCGAGCGGTACAGTGCTCGTTTCGAGCACGTTCGCCCATCTCTAGTAGGGAACCATATAATTTCTGTACTCTGCAGAGCGGAGAGATATGCACATGCTTCTCTCTCCTTGATCTAGCCATTAGCGGGGTCTAAACGCTCAGACCTCCACTGATCAAAACTTTTGATATGTCTCTATTTGCGCAGTGCTGGTTATTATGGATGTGGCAATACCAAACATGTGGGGGATAATTTATTTTTGCAATTTGTTCAATTAAAAAGTGTTTTTTATTGGAATTTTTTTCTCAACTATTTAACAGTCCCACAAGGGGATTATAATAAGCAATATTTTGGTCGATTCTAAAATGCATTGCACTATTCCTATAATGTCACTACTATATTGACATTGACCAATAGTCTGCGCCAGAGAGGCCCAGCCTGCAGGAAAACACTGTACAGTCATGGCCAAAAGTTTTGAGAATGACACAAATATTATATTTTCACATGATCTGCTGCCCTCTGGTTTTTATGTGTGTTTGTCAGATGTTTTTATCACATACAGAAATATAATTGCAATCATATTATGAGTAACAAAAGCTTATATTGACAGAATGAGTTAATGCAGCAAGTCAATATTTGCAGTGTTGACCCTTCTTCTTCAGGACCTCTGCAATTCTCCCTGGCATGCTCTCAATCAACTTCTGGACCAAATCCTGACTGATAGCAGTCCATTCTTGCACAATCAATGCTTGCATTTTGTCAGAATTTGTAGGTTTTTGTTTGTCCACCCGTCTCTTGATGATTGACCACAAGTTCACAATGGGATTAAGATCTGGGGAGTTTCCAGGCCATGGACCCAAAATCTCTATGTTTTGTTCCCTGAGCCATTTAGTTATCACCTTTGCTTTATGGCAAGGTGCTCCATCATGCTGGAAAAGGAGTTGATCGCCAAACTCCTCTTGGACGGTTGGGAGAAGTTGCTCTCGGAGGACATTCTGGTACCATTCTTTATTCATGGCTGTGTTTTTAGGCAAGACTGTGAGAGAGCCGATTCCCTTGGCTGAGAAGCAACCCCACACATGAATGGTTTCAGGATACTTTACAGTTGGCATGAGACAAGACTGGTGGTAGCACTCACCTCGTCTTCTCCGAATAAGCTGTTTTCCAGATGTCCCAAACAATCGAAAAGGGGATTCATCAGAGAAAATGACTTTACCCCAGTCCTCAGCAGTCCACTCCCTGTTCCTTTTGCAGAATATCAGTCTGTCCCTGATGTTTTTTCTGGAGAGAAGTGGCTTCTTTGCTGCCCTCCTTGAGATCAGGCCTTGCTTCAAGAGTCTCTGCCTCACAGTGCATGCAGATGCACTCACACCTGCCTGCTGCCATTCCTGAGCAGGCTCTCCACTACTGGTAGCCCGATCCCGCAGCTGAAACACTTTTAAGAGACGGTCCTGGCGCTTGCTGGTCTTTCTTGGGTGCCCTGGAGCCTTTTTGGCAACAATGGAACCTCTCTCCGTGAAGTTCTTGATGATGCGATAGATTGTTGACTGAGGTGCAATCTTTCTAGCTGCGATACTCTTCCCTGTTAGGCCATTTTTGTGCAGTGCAATGATGACTGCACGTGTTTCTTTAGAGATAACCATGGTTAACAGAAGAGAAACAATGACGCCAAGCACCAGCCTCCTTTTAAAGTGTCCAGTGGTGTCATTCTTACTTAATCAAGACAGATTGCTCTCCAGCCCTGTCCTCATCAACACCCACACCTGTGTTAATGGAGCAATCACTGAAACGATGTTAGCTGGTCCTTTTAAGGCAGGGCTGCAATGATGTTGAAATGTGTTTTGGGGGATAAAGTTCATTTTCTAGGCAAATATTGACTTTGCAAGTAATTGCTGTTAAGCTGATCACTCTTTATAACATTCTGGAGTATATGCTAATTGCCATTATAAAAACTGAAGCAGTAGACTTTGTAAAAATTAATATTTGTATCATTCTCAAAAATTTTGGCCATGACTGTAGGCAGGTCTGGGGCCTACACTAGGCTCCAACCTGCCTTCACTGGCATTTGCAGGATGCTGATGGGATAGAGGGAGTCCACTCCCTCTGTAACAGCTCGGGGGGGTGTTGCTCTGGTAGACACTTGGTAGCTGTGCAGGAAGCAGGAACGCAGGCAGGATAAAGTCCAATTTACCATAAGTGTTTTTATTTCACACTTATATATTTAAACGTAAGCATAGCTTTAGCAAATAGGCTTAAACAAACAAACCCTGCTCTGCTGAGCCGTACCTAATACAACAAGACAGTCCCTGACTATAAGTGGGACCGGCTACCCGATCCACAGGTACAAATGGAAAGTATTGGGTGGCACATGCAATACCTTCTGCCATTCAGCAGTAAGTTCTCCAGGTATGGCCACACAGCGCAGCTCTACACTGAGCTTTAAATTAGGCGTTAATGACTCATGTGACTCTCAGCTGTGGGCTATGGAATCCCAGGACTGAAGCCCCGGGTGAGTGAGCAGCCCACTACCACCCTCACTCACTCCAGTATAAGCAGGCCTAGTACATATTTTACAATCTGTCTATGTTAGCTATGGCTAACATAGACAAAACAGGCTATCAACCCTGCTTATCCTGTGTCTAGGTTAACCCTTCAGTTCCCAGAGACACACCCAAGGTTTACCACACACAGTTTAATGCCCTTTTCACACCAGCGGAAGACTCGCATGTCTCCCGCAACGCATCTACAGGTCTGGACTCCGGCACTGACTGGGATCGCATATAATGCTATGCGATCCCTGTCCGTGCAGAGTCCAGCCCTGTAGATGCGTTGCAGGAGACATGCGAGTCTCCCGCTCGTGTGAAAGGGGCATAACTGTTTCAATGGCAGATATTGTTTCTCGCAAACAATACCCTTCTCACACCGCTTACATGCAGTGGGTGCCATTGCCTGCTGCATGTAAGGGATTAAACAGCCCGAATCCCATGCGCACCATAAGAACTGGCTTTCCTGCTACACATAACATCGCTGTTAGGTCCTGTCAACATTGGCAAATTTGCCAACAAACATCTATGGGGTCGTTTATCAAACTGGTGTAAAGTAGAACTGGCTGTGTTGCCCATAACAACCAATCATATTCCACCTTTCATTTTGTACAGTCTCTTTGGAAAATGAAAGGTGGAATCTGATTTGTTGCTATGGGCAACTAAGTCAGTTCTACTTTACACCAGTTTGATAAATGACCCCACTAATGTTTATGTCCAGTATAATTAATGTATAATATGACCTATGACCCTGCTACTGAGACGGTTGTAACCAAAATTTTGCCTACGGACCTCCAAAAAGCTTCATATGACACTGTCCACGGAAAACAAGCTGAGACAGACAGCCGCACTCCAGCACAAATCCCTGGCATCAGAAAAAAAAAAAAAACACTCTTTATTGATTGTGACAGGCGTTCGAGGCCTTACAAAAGTCCCAAATACTGCCTTGTGAGAATGCCTGTGCGCTGCAGTACATTATAATTAAAGGGCAAACATCAAGAGTAATTGAAAAAATGTAAGTAAAAGTGTAAAAGTAAGAAATTAAAAAGAATGATGAATATAGTTAAATATAGTTCTTATTATCATCTTTTTCATTTTTATTTTAGCCATTTTTATAGTGGCAACATATTCTGCAGCGCAGTACATGGATTGCTATGACCGATTCCCATTGGGGCTCACAATTTAAATGTCAACATTAGTGTTGAGCGAATTGAGCTTTGGATCGTAGATCCGAAGTCGATTCATTCACTTTGTTTTACTACTGTCCAGAGACCTGTCTCCATACTGCATTAAAATGTATCGCCTCCATGAAGGCAAAATTAGTTTCAGCCAAAGTCGCGCGAGACTTCGGTGAATGAATTCGGTAATCACTTTCAAGTTTTTAAAATAGCGATCCAAAGTTGGGCTTGGTACAGAGGTACCAGCTGGTACTAAACTCAACTTCAGACGTGAAAACAAAATAAGTTTGTGTGCATGAGCCCTTAGGGCCCGTTCACACGACCATGTGAATGGGTCCGTATCTATTCCGCAATTTTGGCATTAGATCACGGAGTGCCACGGTTCTGAGCTACGGCTCAGAGAAAAAGCATATTCTTGTCCGCAATTGCATTTTGTATGTATTTTGTATGGATTGCATTTTGTATGGGGTGCCAGCCATGTGTGTTCCGCAAACTGCGGAACACACACTGGCCGGCATCCGTGTTTTTGCAGATGTACATTTTTGCGGATCCGCAACAACACTGCCGTCTGAAAGGCCCCTTAACCTGTGGAAGGACCTGGAAGCAAGTGCTTAATTGCCCTCTGATTAAAGGGGTTGTCCGGGTTCAGCTCAATACCTTTCAATTCACCCAGGCAGCCCGCCTGAACAGGGCATCGGAGCATCCTATGCTCCGATGCCCTCTTTTGCCCTGCGCTATTTAGCGCGGGGCAAAGGAATTTAGCCCAGTTCCGGTGTCGTACCGGGCTCTGCCAGGCGGAGACTTCCGCCCGGCAGTGAGCCCGGTGACGTCATCGGCGCTGATGGGCGGGCTTTAGCGCTGCCCTAGCCATTCAAACAGCTAGGGCAGCGCTAAAGCCGGCCCATTACGGCCGGTGACGTCACCGAACTCACTGCCGGGCGGAAGCCTCCGCCCGGCAGTGAATGTTTACAAACAAAAGAGCCCTTGCCCTGCGCGATCCAGCGCAGGGCAAGGGAGGGCATCGGAGCATGAGATGCTCCGATGCCCTGTTCAGGAGGGCTGCCGGAGTGAGAACCTGGGTATGTCCGGGTTCAGCTCTGAACCCGGACAACCCCTTTAAGTATTACACAGTTTCCATTGAAATGAATGAACTGTAGATGTAATATCAGAGTAGAAATGCTGCCTGTGCAGCTGGTTCTACTTTACAGAGACCAGGAGGAAGGGGGGCCCACATGGCTGACAGTGTGAAGGCTGTAATAATTATGTTTACACTAGTTTAAAGGAGACATAATTATTGTGTCCAGCAGGTGGCAACATCACACAATGATACTCCCTTCTGCTGGAATCAAACACCACTGCAGCAAGGGCTGAAAACATGGCTTATCAGTGCGGGAAGGAGGACAGAGAGCAAGAGAGCAAACAAATTATAATAATAATGATAAGTACCTCATCAGGTCTCTCTGCATTTCTCTTTACCCCAAAATAATCCTCCTAAATAGTTTCTTTTTCACTGCATCAAAGGTTCAGTATCTCAACAAAGCAGGGAAGCCAATCTTTTTCCTGTAAATCATCTTTTCCAAAAGGACATACCTGTTGGTATACTGTAATTCTCCAACATTTGTTAAGTTGGAGGATGAACTTCTATCCATTTCCTTAAAGGGGTTATCCAACACATATAATGCCCCCAAAATGTCCAGGCTCCTCTTACTGGTTTTACGTACCCTGCTCCCCAGCACCCGTGTCACTCCCCGCGCGGCCACTGCTGCGTCTCGAGCCTCCCTACCGTCACCCGTTATGCTAGGAGGACTTGTCCCCGTCACTAACTCCCCCCCCCCCCCAACATTACTGGATGTTTTGATCCATGCGACTGAGAAATTCAGCGGCTGCCGGGGGATCCGGAACTATGTGGGTGCCAGGGAGCGGGGTAAGTATAACCTGTATGAGGTGCCAGGGCATTTTAGGGGGGCATTTTAGGGGTTGGATAACCCCTTTAAGATACATTGCCTTGCAAAATATAATTTCCCCAAGGCCATAGTATATTTACTGGATCCTCCTGGCAACCTTAATCCTCCCAATACACCCATCTATACATCTTTCAGCGCTCCTATAGTTTTATACATATCCTCCAAAAACTTATCTTTATAAGAACATGTCCATAACTAGAGATGAGCGAATCGATTCGTCAATTTGTTGATTCGTATCGAATCTTGGGAATTTTTAGCTGCGAAGCGAATCCGAATATTAGGTGATTCGCTTCGGCTTTGTACGCATTCACTACGTAGTTTGTCCAATCAATTATACACTATTGCTACATATAAGTTACTCTATACGCTTTTGCGTACGAATTCAATTCATTTGCGATGCAGACTCCTCCCTGGTAGCTCTGCCCCCTTCTCCAGCGCGCGAGGAAGTTGAGGCAACTCAGGAAATTAAGATGGCGACACAGCGAGGCCCTGACTGGGGAGGCATGGTGTGGGGCACCGACCCCTATGAGGAGAAGGAACCGGAGGAGATCTACGTCTCTCAATATGTCCGGCAGCCTAAGAAGTCGGTTGAGGTGCCCGCTGAGGTGTTCAGGTGTTGGAGCACCCATGGTCTGGTGACCCTAAGCTGGAGCGCCGAAGGGGTACCGTTATTTGGTTCAATGTGGAACGGGGAGTAGGTTTTATCGGCGATGAGGAGACGGCGGAAGAGTTATATGTGAACTGCCGTTCTGTAAAGCGCCCGTCCGACACAATCTCCATGCAGGGGATTACGTGGAGTATACCCCCATGAAGAGACTCCAAGGCCTATTTGCTACTGGGGTGGAACTCCTTATGCGACCAGCTACTCCTGCTGCGCCCCCGGAAGACTGGACTGAGGAGGCCCAGGCCACAGAAGAGGCTCGGTGTTCCCATGGGACTCTGCGATCTGAGGAGAAATCCCATTCCCAAGCTCAGCTGGAACCCCTGATACCCGATTTGCCACCGCCGCCCATCCTTCATGTGGGACAGATGACCACCAACAGTTATGTGTACCAGCCATCGGTGGTACAATACCAAGTATAACTTATATTTTGTACGCAAATACAACGAATCTATTCGTCGAATATACGAATCTTAGGGAAAACTTCGGCGAATGTTCAGCAAATAATTTTTTGAATGATTCGCTCATCTCTATCCATAACATATAAAAGTTATGCTCATCATCCACACCACAATTTGGACAGTTAGCTTCCCTATTTCTATAACATTTTGCATGTTTGGCAGGCTATAAGATAAATTAGGGAGCCAACTAAGAATCATGGACCAATCGTTGGGAGATATTATCCTCAATATTTCTTAAACCTCGTGGAATATTCTTCTACATTCCTTTTCAATATTAGCTTATGCAATTTGAAAAGTATACCGTTAAATAGAGATGAGCGAGCACTAAAATGCTCGGGTGCTTGTTATTCGAGTCGAACTTTTCCCGATGCTCGGGTGCTCGTTTCGAATAACGAACCCCATTGAAGTCAATGGGAGACTCGAGCATTTTTGCAGGGGACCAAGGCTCTGCCTAGGGAAGGCTGGGTGAAAACCTGGAAACATCAGAAAATGATGGAAACACGACGGAAATGGACAGGAAACAGCAGGGGCAGCATGCATGGATGCCTCTGAGGCTGCCTAATCCCACCATTATCCCAAATTCTCCTAGTGGGGCATGTGTGGTATCGATTCTTCTCAGTTTAAAATCGTATACGTCCCCTATCTTGGGACCATATATTTCATGGATTTTTCAAACACGGAAAAGGAAAAAGAGCTTGCTCTGGCCAGGGGAGTGTCATTTCTACTGCAGCTAAGGGGACGTGTCCATGCTCTGCCTATCACAGGTCAGGAGCCAATTAAAAGAGGAACAAACAAAAATCAGTATAATATCTAATACGTCCCCTATCCGGGTAAACTGTTTGGAGAAAGGGCCTGTAGGTGGGGGGCAGGAGGTTGAGCTGGAAGAGCCAGAGGAGTGCCCCCGGGCTAGCGTGTGTGGTGGTGACAACAGCCAGATGGATTTGGAAAAACTGTAGCATCAACCGGTACGGTATGTATTCTTCTGAGTTTAATACCGTATACGGCACCTATCCGGAAAAGTAGTTTGGAGAGAGAGAAAGAGAGGAAAAAGACGTGCAGTATGGAGCAATTACACAGAAACTATTAGATTAGGCAGACTATTAGATTAGGCACCCAGACAAATGAGAGAAAGAGAGGAAAATGACATATTTTTAAAAGTGACGTTCAGTATAGATCAAGTGTGGTATGTGTTCTATGTATACTACTCAGTTTAATACCTTATATGGCAGCTATCCGGAAAAATAGTTTGGAGAGAGAGAAAGATAGGAAAAAGACGTAAATTTTTGGAGAGAGGGCCTGTAGGTGGGGGGGGCAGGCTGGGGGGAAGGAGGTTGAGCTGGAAGAGCCAGAGGAGTGCCCTCTGGGCTAGCGTGTGTGGTGGTAACAACAGCCGGATTTAGTTAGAATGACGACGCAGGACCCCAACTTAAAAAATTAGCATCAACCGGTACAATTGTCAATTATGAGCTCGATCAAGTGTGGCATGACTTTTTAGATGGAGACTGCATGTGGTCACGTACTCCCTGGAACCCCATAGTCACCCCTTCTCTGATGTGCTACCCCAGAACATTCTCTGCCCCAATTCGCAAGACCTTTTGCAGTCTCAGTGTGCTGACAGTGGGGATTTACCAGTGTTGTCTGAGGAGGTGGTGGACAATGGCGAGACACAGGTGTCGGGGGTTGAGGTAGTTGAAAGTGAAGCAAGTTACATTGTGGACTCCTTGGGGGGACTTTCTCATGATGGGACAGATTCAATTGTGTTTAGAAAGGCTGATGGGCTTCCGTCAGCACTGTGTGTATAGAACCCCATGGCCTTTCATAAAAAATAGTCTGGCGATGACCCCAAGGCAATTTTCAGGGACACGGTAATGGTGACCCACTTAATAATGCTGCCTGACAACCTGGCGGTTAACCCCTGATTGTCTGTCTTTCAATAAGATTGCAGTGTAAAGCATGGTGGTGAGCCTCAGTAATAGGATTGGAGTGTAAAGCATGGTGGTGAGCCTCAGTATGACTTTTTGGATGGAAATTGCATGTGGTCACGTACTCCCTGGAACCCCATAGTCACCCCTTCTCTGATGTGCTACCCCAGAACATTCTCTGCCCCAATTCACAAGACCTTTTGCAGTCTCAGTGTGCTGACAGTGGGGATTTACCAGTGTTGTCTGAGGAGGTGGTGGACAATGGCGAGACACAGGTGTCGGGGGGTGAGGTAGTTGAAAGTGAAGCAAGTTACATTGTGGACTCCTTGGGGGGACTTTCTCATGATGGGACAGATTCAATTGTGTTTAGAAAGGCTGATGGGCTTCCGTCAGCACTGTGTGTATAGAACCCCATGGCCTTTCATAAAAAATAGTCTGGCGATGACCCCAAGGCAATTTTCAGGGACACGGTAATGGTGACCCACTTAAAAATGCTGCCTGACAACCTGGCGGTTAACCCCTGATTGTCTGTCTTTCAATAAGATTGCAGTGTAAAGCATGGTGGTGAGCCTCAGTAATAGGATTGCAGTGTAAAGCATGGTGGTGAGCCTCAGTATGACTTTTTGGATGGAGATTGCATGTGGTCACGTACTCCCTGGAACCCCATAGTCACCCCTTCTCTGATGTGCTACCCCAGAACATTCTCTGCCCCAATTCGCAAGACCTTTTGCAGTCTCAGTGTGCTGACAGTGGGGATTTACCAGTGTTGTCTGAGGAGGTGGTGGACAATGGCGAGACACAGGTGTCGGGGGGTGAGGTAGTTGTATGGGAAGCAAGTTACAGTGGGGACTCCTTGGGGGGACTTTCTCATGGTGGGACAGATTCAACTTGGGTGGATCAGGCACAGGAACAGATCAATTTTTTTTTTTTGTGTTTATTTAAGCTTTTATTTAGCACAAATAACCACAGAGATATTTATTCGTTATCTTCGCTGCGCAGTCTGGCGTTGGGGTTCGTCACTTTGATGGCGAGCTGTGCCGCTCTCTCCACAATGGTCTTTAGGTTCTTTGAGGAGACGTTGTGGGCGATTTCTGCACAGAAGGACTTGTTGCTCATCAACAGAACCTCGAGCTCCTTGACATTGTGGACCAGGAATTTGCGGAACCCTGTGGGCAGCATGTGTTTGGTCTTCTTGTTGCTACCGTACCCAATGTTGGCAATATAGATACGCAGGTAATATTATTTTTCACACCTATCCCAAAAAAAATTTACGCAGTTTTGCGCAAATAAAACTGGAAACTGGAACTGGAGAAGAGGGCCTGTAGGTGGACCTCCGGAAAAAATTGTTTGGAGAGAGGGCCTGTAGGTGGACCTCCGGAAAAATTGTTTGGAGAGAGGGCCTGTAGGTGGACCTCCGGAAAAATTGTTTGGAGAGAGGCCTGTAGGTGGACCTCCGGAAAAATTGTTTGGAGAGAGGGCCTGTAGGTGGACCTCCGGAAAAATTGTTTGGAGAGAGGGCCTGTAGGTGGACCGCCGGAAAAATTGTTTGGAGAGGAGGGCCTGTAGGTGGACCTCTGGAAAAATTGTTTGGAGAGAGGGCCTGTAGGTGGACCTCCGGAAAAATTGCTTGGAGAGAGGGCCTGTAGGTGGACCTCCGGAAAAATTGTTTGAAGAGAGGGCCTGTAGGGGGCCCTCCTGAAAAATTGTGGTAAAAGAGTGCCAGTTGGACCTCTAAAAAATGGCGTTTTTTAGTCAGCGTTAGGCAAAGACGACATGGAGGAGGAGGAGTAGGAGGAGTAGAGAAGAGGAATCGGATACATAAGTAATGTTAATCTTTAGCTGCTTTCCCCCGGAGGAGATTTGAATTCCGGTGAAATCCAGGCTTTGTTCATTTTAATAAGCGTCAGCCTGTCAGTGCTGTCAGTTGACAGGCGTGTACGCTTATCGGTGATGACGCCACCAGCTGCACTGACTACCCGTTCTGACAGCACGCTAGCGGCAGGGCAGGCCAGCACCTCCAAGGCGTATAGCACCAGTTCAGGCCACGTGTACAGCTTTGAAACCCAGTAGTTGTATGGAGCAGAGTGATCGTTATGGACGTTGGTATGGTCAGCTAGGTACTCCCTCACCATCTTTCTATCTTTCTGTACAGCTCCCCCCAGCTAGGTACTCCCTCACCATCTTTCTGTACAGCTCCCCCCTACTCTGCCTAGACTGGGGACAGGTGACAGTGTCTTGCTGGGGTGACATAAAACTGGCAAAGGCCTTGGAGAGCGTTCCCCTGCCAGTGCTGGACAAGCTGCCTGCTCGGCTCCTCTCCCCCGCTACTTGGCCCACAGAACCATGCCCTCTGCCGCTAGCGGCGTCAGATGGGAAGAATTGTTTCAGCTTGTGCACCAGGGCCTGTTGATATCTATTCACTCTCATACTCCTTTCCTCTGCAGGGATGAGAGTGGAAAGGTTCTGCTTGTACCGTGGGTCCAGGAGAGTGAACACCCAGTAATCGGTGTTTGAAAAAATTCTTCTAACGCGAGGGTCACGGGATAGGCAGCCTAACATGAAGTCTGCCATGTGCGCCAGAGTCCCAACACGCAAGAATTCCCTCTCCTCACTGGCCTGACTCTCCATTTCCCTCCTCCTCCCAAGTCCTCCTCTTCAGCCCATACACGCTCAAGAGTTAAGGACTGAGCACTGGTACCCTCTACTGTCTCGCCGATATTCTCCTCCTCTTCCTCCTCATCCTCATCCCCCTCCTCCGAAACGCGCTGAGAAACAGACCGGAGGGTGCTCTGGCTATCAAGCGACGTATCTTCCTCCACCGTCTCTTGTGACAAGCGCAAAGCATCCGACTTGATGCTGAGCAGTGAGTTTTTCAACAGGCAAAGCAGCGGGATGGTGAGGCTGATAATGGCGGCATCGCCGCTGACCATCTGTGTTGACTCCTCAAAGTTGCTCAACACCTGGCAGATATCAGACATCCACGTCCACTCCTCATTGTAGACTTGAGGAATCTGACTGACCTGACTACCAGTTCTGGTGGAAGTTGACATCTGGCAGTCTACAATCGCTCTGCGCTGCTGGTAAACTCTGGATAACATGTTTAATGTCGAATTCCATCTCGTGGGCACGTCGCACAACAGTCGGTGAGCGGGCAGTTGTAGGCGGCACTGTGCTGCCCTGAGAGTGGCAGCATCTGTGGTCGACTTGCGGAAATGCGCACAGATGCGGCGCACCTTGGTGAGCAAATCAGACAGATTGGGGTATGTCTTGAGGAACCGCTGAACTATGAGATTGAACACGTGGGCCAGGGCATGGCACATGTGTCAGTCTGCCGAGTTGCAGAGCCGCCACCAGGTTACGCCCGTTGTCACACACAACCATGCCTGGCTTGAGGTTCAGCGGTGCCAACCACATATCGGTCTGCGCCGTGATGCCCTGTAACAGCTCTTGGGCGGTGTGCCTTTTGTCACCTAAGCTCAGCAGTTTGAGCACCGCCTGCTGGCGCTTACCCACGGCACTGCTGCTGCGCCTAGAGCTACCGACTGAAGGCGCCATGCCCACGGATGGTAATTTGGTGGTGGAGGAGGAGGGGTCGGAGGAGGAGGCATAGTACGTCTGAGAGACCGTGACCGAGGTAGGCCCCGCAATCCTTGGTGTGGGCAGTACATGAGCGGCCCCAGGGTCATTCTCGGTCCCAGCCTCCACCAAGTTAACCCAATGTGCCGTCAGTGAGATATAGTGCCCGGCAGCACTTGTCCACGTGTCCGTGGTTAGGTGGACCTTCTCAGAAACAGCGTTGGTCAGGGCACGGATGATGTTCTCTGACACGTGCTGGTGTAGGGCTGGGACGGCACATTGGGAAAAATAGTGGCGGCTGGGGAGCGAATACCGAGGGGCAGCCACCACCATGAGATTGCGAAAGGCCTCGGTCTCTACCAGCCTATAGGGCAGCATCTCCAGGCTAAGCAATTTGGAGATGTGGACGTTGAGGGCTTGGGCAAGTGGGTGGGTGGAACTGTATTTCCTCTTGCGCTCCAGCGTCTGCTGTAAAGACAGCTGAACGCTGCGCTGGGACACATTGGTGGACACTGTAGAGGATCGTGGAGGCGAAGGTGTGGTTTTCCGGCGGGAGGCGCTCGTGCCGGGGTCCTGGGCAGGGGTTGACTAGCAGAGGCAGCGAGTGACGCAGGGCGGTTGACTAGCAGAGGCAGCGAATGACACAGGGGAAGGAGCAGTGGTGTGACCCGCAGGAGGTGGTGAACGGCCTTGGTTCCATTCAGTGGGGTGTTTAGCACTCATATGCCTGCGCATGCTGGTGGTGGTTAGGCTAGTAGTGGTGGCACCCCTGCTGATCCTGGTGTGGCACAGGTTGCACACCACAGTCCGTCGATCATCCTCACTTTCTTTAAAGAACCTCCAGACTTGCGAACATCTAGGCCTCGCCATGGGAGCTTCACTACGTGAAACAGTTGCTGCTGATGCACCAGCTCTGGCCCTGCTTCTCCCTCTGGCCACACCACTGCCTCTTACAACCTGTTCTGGTGCAGCACTCGCCTCCGCCTCAGAAGCACTGTCTTCACTCGGCATATCAACCCAGCTTGGGTCAGTCACCTCATCATCCTCCGATTCCTCAGTCTGCTCCCCCCTCGGATTTCCTGCCCTGACAACAACTTCACCACTGTCTGACAACTGTGTCTCCTCATCGTCCGACACCTCTTTACAAACTTCTTCCACTAACTCAACATTGTCATCATGATCATCATCACCCACAGACTGTGACAGTTGGAAAACTTGGGCATCGGGAACGAGGTCAGCAGCAACCTGAGAAGTGGTTTGTGACTCTGGGAAGGGTCCAGAAAACAGTTCCTGAGAGTATGCTGGGGGGAAGGAGGGGAGGGGGCAGACTGGGGAGGGGGCAGACTGGGGGGAAGGAGGTTGAGGTGGAGGAGCCAGAGGAGTGCTCCCTTGGGTAACGTGGGTGGACTGCGTGGAAGACTGACTGGTGGACAAATTACTTGAAGCATTGTCCGCAATCCACGACATCAGCTGTTCGCACTGTTGTGGTTTCAACAGTCCTCTACCACGTGTCCCTGTAAGTTGAGACATAAAGCTAGGGAGTGTAGCTCTGCGGCGTTCCCCTGCTCCCTCATCGTCAGGTACTGTCTCACCCTGCCCAGGACCACGGCCTCTGCCCCCTGCAGTAATTGAATGCCAACGCCCACGCCCTCGACCCTTAGCCCTGGGGTTCAACATTTTCTGTATATAAGTGTATTATATAAAAAATAAAAAATAAATGGGCCTGGTATACTGAAACCCACAAACTTGTTCAGTCTGGTTTAATTAAGTGACGTAAAGAAAGTGTCACCTGGACAGAAAATACGGATTGGAGTGAGTGGACAGCTGAACTGTGACACACAGAATGGTTCCACACTGCTGTGTGAAATGGATTTGTATCACTGAGCTAAAACAACAAAAAAACTATTTTTTTTATATATTTTTTTTATATATATTTTTTTTGTAGTTTTGTTTTTTTGGGAACTTGACGTGCAGAAACTATCATAGAGCTAACTGACACCCTACTGACGGTGGCTATTTTGACTGCGACCCAGATTTTTGTGATCAAGCTATATACGTGAGAGCAAAAGACCCGGTTGGATTACGTGACGTACCGAAAGTGTCACCTGGACAGAAAATACGGATTGGAGTGAGTGGACAGCTGAACTGTGACACACAGAATGGTTCCACACTGCTTTGTGAAATGGATTTGTATCACTGAGCTAAAACAACAAAAAAAAGCTATTTTTTTATATTTTTTTTTATATATTTTTTTTGTAGTTTTGTTTTTTTTGGAACGTGACGTGCAGAAACTATCGTAGACCTAACTCACACCCTGTTAATGGTGGCTATTTTGACTGCGACCCAGACAAATGTCGCACAGAGATTTTGTTGATCAAGCTATATACGTGAGAGCAAAAGACCTGGTTGGATTACGTGACGTACAGAAAGTGTCACCTGGACAGAAAATACGGATTGGAGTGTGTACTGAACTGTGACACACAGAATGGTTCCACACTGCTGTGTGAAATGGATTTGTATCACTGAGCTAAAACAACAAAAAAACTATTTTTTTTATATATTTTTTTTATATATTTTTTTGTAGTTTTTTTTTTTTGATACGTGACGTGCAGAAACTATCGTAGACCTAATTCACACCCTGTTAATGGTGGCTATTTTGACTGCGACCCAGACAAATGTCGCACAGAGATTTTTGTGATCAAGCTATATACGTGAGAGCAAAAGACCCGGTTGGATTACGTGACGTACAGAAAGTGTCACCTGGACAGAAAATACGGATTGGAGTGTGTACTGAACTGTGACACACAGAATGGTTCCACACTGCTGTGTGAAATGGATTTGTATCACTGAGCTAAAACAACAAAAAAACTATTTTTTTTTAATTATTTTTTTTTATTTTTTTTTTGTTTTTTTGGGAAAGTGACGTGCAGAAACTATCGTAGAGCTAACTACACCCTGATGGTGGCTATTTAGACTGCGACCCAGACAAATGTCGCACAGAGATTTTTGGATCAAGCTATATACGTGAGAGCAAAAGACCTGGTTG